>VZTM01041163.1:50668-66180 GCA_013400555.1 Jacana jacana | reverse complement strand
CCCTCCCCTCTGCGGGGACTAACGTTCACTACATCGTTGGTGTCAATAGGAGATGGCAGCTGTGAGTTACTGGGGGACTGGGGTGCTCTAAAAGGGATCAGGTGCTACAACAGGGCGTTCCACAGTAACGTGAGCTCTGTGGGAAACGGAACTGTTGCCAGAACAGTTCTGTGCCTCCTGGCTAATTCATTCAGGTCAGTAACGTGGACTTGTTTTCTCCTCTCTCTGCTCCACAGTATATGAAAGATGTGAACTGTCCTTTCAAAATACAAGAGCGACAGGAAACGGTGGACTGGCTCCTGGGCTTGGCCGTTCGGCTGGAGTACGGAGATAACGGTAGGGGGGATATATCCCACATTTCCAAATGGGAGGGAAAGGGGATTTTTCTACTTAATTTTACAAAGTATCTGCCAAAGTAAGACAATGTCACAAGTTTGTAGCGTTTCCTTAAAGGCAGTTTCCTCTGGTCCCCTGCTGTACTGGGATGTGAGCTCTTTCTCTTCAGCTCCTGTGGGGCAGTGCAACAGCATATGCTGTGTTTATTACTTGATTTCTGGATAGAGCAAACCCTGGTGTACATATTTATACCCTTCTTCCTGTGGGATTGCCTTTATGAGAACTTTGAAGTGTATTAAATGCATTTTCTTTAGTACTCCATTTATTCGACTCGGTTATTCTTAGACCCTTGTTTCAGAGGGAGTAGATCCCAAACTCTTGGGAACTAGGGCAAGGTTATGAAATAAGGAAAGTTGAACCTCACCAATCAGCAGCACTTTAATTTCCTTTATAGTGGGAGTTCAAATAGGAATGTAATTACTGGTGGCAATAATAGGAGCCAAAGCACTGGTTTCCATTAC
This sequence comes from Jacana jacana, assembly GCA_013400555.1. Taxonomy (NCBI): domain Eukaryota; kingdom Metazoa; phylum Chordata; class Aves; order Charadriiformes; family Jacanidae; genus Jacana; species Jacana jacana. The sequence goes on along the minus strand of VZTM01041163.1, from coordinate 65,323 downwards.
CTTTAACTCCTGCGGGGCTGAGGTCTGCCCGAGATGGGCACGGGGTGTAAATACTTGGAATCCACAGAGCTGGTTCTCAGTCCTTGATGGTGGAGAAAAGGAGCTGCTTGGGGACTCAGGGCTATGTGAAGATGGAGAATGGGAGGTTCTGGCCTCAGAAGGCTTGAAACCCCCCCCTGAGTGGGTCGTGGATGAACGCTGCAGCAAAGCCGCTGTGGGAAACCGTGTACTCGCTGATCCAAACCAGCTTCGATCTGTAGTTCAACCTCGAGCCCTCTGTACGGTGCTGAGGGAGGCGAAGGGCCAGCACTGGTTGAACTGGTGGCTTTTAAAAGGAGCAGAACCATAAGGTTGCAGCTTCTTCGAGCCTTCTGGGATGAAGATGGCGGGAAGAGCCTTACTCAAGAGCGGAGTGCCCTACATAAGCGCGGAGCATGCTCTGCTGCTGGGGGATAGCAGGTCAGCTCTCTGCATAAGCTCTCTTTAGGGGAGCTCACTAGGGTGGCAGCCTTTGGGGACCTTAGCAGGGACCTCCAAACCATGGATTTATAAACCCAGAAGGCTCTTGGAGGAATTGCCAAAACCACACCTATAGCAAGCTACAGCTTGGCTGCCGGCTTTTAACTGGTTCTTGTCGTTACCCCTCACGGTGCTTGTGTCTTCTCCTTTGTTTTAACAGCTGACAAGTATAAGGATTCTACCCCTGATGGTGCTAAAAATACCGACAACGCGGCAAAAAACGTGGAGCCGCTGATTAACCTGGATGGTAAGTGTGCAGCAGCCTGCTGGAGGGGCTGCATCCTGTGTGACTCTGTTCTGTGGCCTCTTTGCTGCGCCACTGTGGTCCATTAGAACTTTTATAAGGCCCCACTTTAAAGTTCTGGGAATTCAGAGGTTTTGTACTTTTATCATAGAATCAGGTTGGGAGAGACCCTTGGGATCATGGAGTCCAACCATCAGCCCTACCCTACAAGTTCTCTCTTACACCAGATCCCTCAACACCACATCCAATCTACTCTGAAACACAGTCAGGGATGGGGACTCCACCACCTCCCTGGGCAGCCCAGTCCACTGACTGACCACTCTGCTGGCTCAAGCTTCTGTGTGAACAGAGTTCTGAGAGTTACTTGGAGTTGTTTGCACTCGTCTGCGCTCCCACCGAAGGGAAGAGGGAGCTGCTCTGAGTGAATCCCAGGTGTCTGGATGGACACTGAGGCAGAGCTTTTCCTGTTGGGGGTGGGAAAGGGGAAGGGCAGAGGGGAGGGAATCTTTCCCAGGAGAAGGAGGTGCCCAGAGAATTGATCAGATCCGAATAAGTCGTGAGGGATCTTAAGAGGGGATGAGGAAGCAGCTGAAGGGTGTTTACCTTAATAGCTCTATAAAACATAAATACAGTGGCTGAGGGTGAAATGGGAAGATGCCTTTTGATGATAGACTGTAACATATCTTTAAAATAAGCAAACAAGAAAACACTAAGGAAATGTGGTTGCAGACTGTTTACTTCCATGTTGTAGTGTATGACGTGTTGGCTTGCTCTTCCCTGGCTGTACCTCTCATAATCATTTTAATTTGGTGGGAAGGGGGGGATAAAATATTCCCCAATAAATGGAAGTGGTGGAAAACAGCTACTGAAATCAGCCCTCAATCCCCTGAGTCTTCTCCTGTTGCTCCTTCTACAAAAACACAGCTAGGAATTCATCCTGCCCTCGCCCAGCAGGCGCAGTTCCACCCTGCAGTGACAGAAAGGCTTAGAAAAGAGGATATTTCCATTTTAAAGACACACAGGTTTCCTGTGGGGTTGGGCCTGTGTGATGCCTCTGGCCCTGAAACCAGGTTTTAATGATGATGGGGTTTTTTTTTGCAGTGAATAATCCCGATTTCAAGGCCGGAGTGATGGCTTTAGCTAACCTGCTGCAGATTCAGCGACACGATGATTACTTGGTCATGCTTAAGGTGAGTTTCCTGGGTTTTAGACCTTTCTTCCTGCTTTTGCCCAGTGGCTGGGGTGTGTGCAATAGCTTGTGGGGTGCCCTGATAATTATTAACGTTTTAGGCACAAATAGAAAGTCAAACTCCCCCTGTATGAGCCTTTTCAAGCACACAATAACAGAATATAAATTGTGAAAATGAATGCAGGGATTGATCTTGGCAAAAAGTTCAATTGTGGCTGAGTAGTGTCATGATGCAGAAGTAAATTTAGTTTTGTTTGGCACCAAAATAAAAGGATTTCACTGAAAAAACTAAAAATAAAACAAGAGGGTCCATTCATTACAGTAGCCGAGATGGTTTTTAAAACTTATTTTTGNTTCCTCCTATGGGAGATGCTCGACTCCCTTCATCATCTTGGTAGCCCTGCCCTGGACTCTCTCCAGCAGTTCCCTGTCCTTCTGGGACTGAGGGGCCCAGAACTGGACACACTATTCCAGATGGGGTCTCACCAGGGCAGAGTAGAGGGGCAGGAGAACCTCTCTCCACCTACTGACCACCCCCCTTGTAATCCACCCCAGGATGCCATTGGCCTTCTTGGCCATGAGGGCACAGTGCTGGCTCATAGTCACCCTGCTGCCCACCAGGACCCTTTCCCCTACGCTGCTGGGCAGGTGTCCCTGCCCAGGGCAGGGCGGTGGAATGAGATGATCTTTATGGTCCCTTCCAACCTGAGCCCTTCTGTGATTCTGTGAAACCGAATGTCGTGGGTGTAGGAGTTTACACAGTGTGTGTAAGTCTGTGACAGGTATATTCAAACAGTCCCACCCCGTTAACCTGGTTTCTTAAAGGAATGACAGCCTGCAATCTTCCCATCAACCACTTTCTCTTTCTCCCCTGTATGGTATCCTCCTTTACCTTCCCCAAATTGTCTTTGAACCCTTCACTAATCTTTAAAGAGAAGCAGAGATCTCCTATATCAACCCCCCCCAAAACCTCAAACCCCCCAGAAAAAGCAGTGAAAAGGGGTATTGGGTGAAGAGAGAAGAGATGCTGCAAATGGCAATGTTGAGCATCCATCCCTGGAGGGGTTCAAGGCCAGGTTGGAGGGGGTTTGGAGCAACCTGGTCTGGTGGGAGGTGTCCCTGCCCAGGGCAGGGGAGTGGAACTGGCTGATCTTTAAGGTCCCTTCCAACCCAAGCCGTTCTGTGATCTGCAGCATGAGCTCAGCCCTTAGGAGACAGGATCTTATCTTACAGGATAGCCTCGGGGTGAGCAAACTTCATCTGTGTTCATCTAACTCCTACTGGCAGCTCCACAGGAAAGCAGGTGCTTTCTGCATAAATATATTTACCTTCCACATTTTCATTTTCCCCTTTTTTTTTTCAGACAGAAGTGGCTGGACCACCAGCCTGATTTTTTTTTTTCTTTTTTAATCTTGCTTTTAGTTTCAGTGAGAACAAGTTCCTACAATGGAATCGTAGGTGAATGGAATGACAATTCGTGTCACCTGAGCTACAGCGGGGCTGGTCCTCGGGGTTTGATGGTGTTAGAAACTCTTTAATTCCCCACAGCGATAAGCAGGCTTGCAGTGTGGAGAAGTTGTGATCCCTCTTCGGGCTTGGACACCCTGGAATGGCTGCTTAAGGAATGCAGAGGGTGCAAAAGTGCCACAAACCTCTGGCTGGAGTAAGCAGAGAGATACTTAGAGTCCCTTTTTGTTAGTTTAAATCTGGCACGTTGATCAGAAAGCATCTGTGTGACACTTGAATATCCTTTGGGTTTTTTTTTTCCTAATGCAAAAGACACTCAAAATTCTCTTTATCCAGGGTCTGGTTTCACTGCTGGCATTTGAACTCCTCCTCAAATTGCTCTTGTAGCCAGGCTAGAAAAACTTCCAGAAGTATTCAGTGGCAGGTTTCTAGGATGATCTCAGCTTTAATCATGACCAAAAGCGGGAGAGATCTTGGGAGTGAAACATGAAGCAGTAAGAACCCTTCAGTGATTAACTCTGCCTCTGTCACATTTGGCTACTTATCAGGGAGAGGCTGAGGAATGTGTTTGACAGACCTGGTTCTTGCTGGTGGAAGTCTGCCTGCATGGTGTTCCTTTGCTTATTTTTAGAGGCATTTAGAGCTGCAGGTATGGGTAACTGATAGCTCTGATAGGATTTCATGCTACGTACAGTAGCCAGTAAAAAGGGATTGAGCAGCAGGATTGTTAAAATTAAGGCTGTCCTCGTTCCTGTGTCTGAAAATAATCCCTTTCTGCTCTCAGCCTTTTTAAAACCTGGGTGGGTAGCCTTGCTCCAGGTTTCTTTGTGTGTGGAAGGCGGTTCAGAGCTCATTAGAAGAAGCTGGTGGCAGGGATTCCTTCTTGAAGAAGCTGTTTTGCTGCAGTGTTAAAGCTGTGAGGTCTCTGAAAAATAAAACCAGTGCTGCCACTTTGGGGTCACAATCAACTCATTCTGGGAATCCTGAGCTTTTTTGACAGTTCTTAAAATTTAGCAGTTTCTGGCTCAGTAGTGGCTGAATTTAATGGAATCCTGGAATCATTCAGGTTGGAAGAGACCCTGGGGATCATGGAGTCCAACCATCAGCCCCACTCTACAAAGGTCTCCCCTACACCAGATCCCTCAACACCACATCTCATCCACTCTGAAACACAAGTCAGGGATGGGGACTCCACCCCTGACCCTGGGCAGCCCAGTCCAGGCTCAGACCACTCTTGCTGGGAAGAGTTCTTGCCTCATGTCCAGCCTAACCCTACCCTGCTGCAGCTTGCAGCCATTCCCTCTCCTTCTATTGCTAATTACCTGTGGGAAGAGACCAGCACCAACCTCTCTGCAATGCCCTTTCAAGCAGTTGTAGAGAGGGATGAGGTCTCCCCTCAGCCTCCTCTTCCTCAAACTAAACACTCCCAGCTCCCTCAATGGCTCCTCATCAGATTTATTCTCCAGGCCCTTCCCCAGCTCCGTGTCCCTCCTCTGCACTCGCTCCAGCCCCTCCAGATCTCTCTTGTGTTGAGGTGCCCAGAACTGGACACCAGACTCAAGGTGTGGCCTCCCCAGTGCTGAGCACAGGGGGACAATCACCTCACTAATTCCCTGTGAGAAGAGACCAGCACCAACCTCTCTGCAATGTCCTTTCAAGCAGTGTAATATCCTTTTCTCTTCTGGCCAAGCTGCCTTCTCACAGCCAGAGACACTACGTCCATGTAAGACTCTACTTACAGCAACACCAAAAAAGTGCTATTTGAAAAACATTTAAGATCTAAAAGAGTTTTCCAAAAACAAAAGCCTTTCACCAAGCTGGGGGGTTGAGGTTGGGCCGGGTCACGGTGCTTGGCTCCCTGTTCCCTTGGAATAGCTGAGCAATGCGTCGAGATGTGAATTAATTGCTCTCACCTTTAAGTGTTTGAGGTTGTTCTGAGTTGTTTGTTGTGTTTTTTTTTTCCCCTAGGCAATTCGCATTTTGGTTCAGGAGCGTTTGACGCAGGAGGCCATAGCGAAGGCCAGTCAGTCCAAGGAGGTTTGTATACACAGCACCCGAGGCTGGTGCTCATTATCCCCTGTCCAGTGGAGAAGTGTAAGGCCTAAATATCTGCTGTCTCCTTTAAACACTTGGTTTCAGAGGAAGGGAAGAGAAACTTGCTTTATCTTTGCCATCCTGGTTCTAAACCACCCAGAGGATTATGGAGAGCGGGCCCAGTTTCAGTTGAATACATTTATACATTATGTACCATAATATCATGTAAACAGCTCTTCTTTCTTTGTGTTTGCTGGGGGGTTGCTCCTCCTGTTCAGTGCAGCACGTCTAGAGGCTGAGAGGCAATGCATGACCTGGCTTTTCCTTGGAATTGGCAGAGTTGGCTGCGTGAGCAGGTTGAAACATCCCTTTTAGGGAGTGTTTTGTTTCCTACTTACACCTCCTCCACCTGTAAGGAGGTGGGATGCTGGACCCACGCTCCTCCCTCCCAGCCTTCCCCAAGTAGGAGAACTTCTGCACAAAAGACACAGGTTTTGCAGGGTTGTTTTTCTTTATTTTTCTGGCCACGAGCTCTCTGTTTGGACAATGTTCTGGTGGATGGCTGTGGTTTTCCAGATTGGCATTTCTTAAGCATCCCAGTTCTCCAGCTCTTTTCTCCGGTGTTTTAGCCTGGCGAGCTGCTGGCACTGGCTCTTGGGCACAGGCAGGACAAGCAGCTCCCCTTGAGGAGGTTTAGAAGTGACTCTGCTAAAAGAACTGGGTCTGGATACAAAGGACAGGTCCCTTCATCCTCTTTTTTTTTTGGGGGGGGGGGTTGCTGCTCAGAACAATCCATGCTTTATTTATTTCATCACTGTGACACTGCTCGTGGTGGTTACCAAGCAGCAATCACAGGACCAGTAAATCAAAGCTTTGGTCCTGTATGTCCATAAAACCCTTAGAAGAGCAGGAAAATACGTAAGCAGCTGAGACTGCTGCAGTGATTTGGGGTTCTGTAACTGCTGTTAATAAAAAGCTGCTCTTGGTTGCTGTTTGCCTCGCTGTGCAGCTTGGACAGGCTGGAGAGTTGGGTGGGGAGGAACTGAATGAAATAGAACAGGGACAAGTGTAGAGTCTGGCATCTGGGCAAGAACAACCCCAGGTACCAGTACAGGTTGGGAAATGACCTGTTGGAGAGCAGCGTAGGGGAAAGGGACCTGGGGGTCCTGGTGGGCAGCAGGATGAGCATGAGCCAGCACTGTGCCTTCATGGCCAAGAAGGCCAATGGCATCCTGGGGTGGATTAGAAGGGGGGTGGTCAGTAGGTGGAGAGAGGTTCTCCTCCCCCTCTACTCTGCCCTGGTGAGACCCCATCTGGAATATGGTGTCCAGTTCTGGGCCCCTCAGTTCCAGAAGGACAGGGAACTGCTGGAGAGAGTCCAGGGCAGGGCTACCAAGATGATGAAGGGAGTGGAGCATCTCCCATAGGAGGAAAGGCTGAGGGAGCTGGGTCTCTTGAGCTTGGAGAAGAGGAGACTGAGGGGTGACCTCATTAGTGTTGATAAATATGGAAAGGGTGAGTGTCAGGAGGATGGAGCCAGGCTCTTCTCAGTGACATCCAGTGACAGGACAAGGGGCAATGGGTGCAAGCTGGAACAGAGGAGATTCCAGTTAAATATGAGGAAAATCTTCTTCATGGTGAGGGTGAGGGAACCCTGGCAGGGGCTGCCCAGGGAGGTGGTGGAGTCTCCTTCTCTGGAGACATCCCAAACCCGCCTGGAGGCGTTCCTGTGTGACCTGCTCTGGGTGTTCCTGCTCCAGCAGGGGGGTTGGACTGGAGGAGCTTTCAAGGTCCCTTACAGTCCCTGAGATTCTGGGATTCTGTGATCATCAACATCATAATGTCCCAGCTGAATGAAGAGGATACCTTAAAAGCAGAGGGGGTAAGTGGGTCACAGGGTAGATGGAGAGGAAAAATAAACCTGTGGTTCTGGCTGCCTTGTTGATGGCCAAAATAACAGCCACTGACGCGTGGTGTGTGAAGTCCTGTCCCTGGAAATGGGTTATAACTGTCTGGCTGCTGCGTGGCAGATGACTTCATATCCAAAATGTCGTGGCTTGTGTTCTTGGCAGGATCAAGAAGGAGTGGGGAAAAGACAAAACAGATCCGGAGATGTTCCCTGACTGACAGATGTGCACGAGGAACGTGCTGAGGACGCTCGGGCCCCTGTGCTTGTGCTTTGAGTGTACCCAACCAAACCAGATTTGTCTTGTTGGCTTGTCAAGGTGTGGGTTTCAGGATCAGACGTGACAGGCTTTTCTTTTTTAGATTGTTTTGGATGGCTGGTTATTCAATATTCTCGGTGTCTGGACAGGATTCAGATTTATACTGATCCTTGTAGCCTGTCCTGGGATTTCCTTGCCTGATGAGTGGATCCCAGGTAGGATCAAGGACAGCGAGCACCCATCAGGGTTGCTCTAAGGATTCTCCCAAAGATTATACTTGGGGCTTGTTTAAAAGCCCCACAAAGTGGGTACACTTTCCCTTAACTCTGACATCTGGAAACCTTTTGGGTTTTTTTTCCCCCTCCCACATAATCTAGTCTTACTATTGATGCTTCCAGTTACCGACCAGTTGGCTGGGGTGCTCCAGCCCATTGCGAGTGGTCTGTGCAGCAGTTATAAATGGAATTTTGAGGGGGAAATGAGGCTGAGAAATGAAGTAGTGCCTGTGGTAATAGATCTAAAGGTGCTCTTCGCTCCTCTCCCTGCTTGAAACTGGTTTGCAACTCAAGGAGCGTGTGTGCCTGGTGTGGCTGTTAGCAGCAGCTGGTGCCTGTACAGCCCAGAGCCTGCCTTGAGCAGCCCTAAATACAAACCTGATTCCTGAAAAGCTCTCTGTGTGAAATCTGGTCTCCCTAGAATGTCTTTGAAGTGGCATTCCTTAACAATGACCTGTTTAAATTTTAACAAAATATTTTGAAGATTGTAGCCAAACATCCATTTTGCTGTGGAGGCTGTGGAAACCGTCCAGTTCTGGGCTCCCCAGTTCCAGGGAACTGCTGGAGAGGGGGCAGCAGAGGACCACCAGGATGAGGAGGAGCCTGGAGCATCTCTCTGATGGGGAAAGGCTGAGGGACTTGGGGCTTTTCCGTCTGGAGAAGAGAAGGCTGAGGGGGATCTGATCAACCCCTAGAAATACTGAAAGGGTGGGTGTCAGGAGGATGGGGACAGGCTTTTTCCAGTGGTGCCCAGTGACAGGACAAGAGGAAATGGGCACAAACTGGAACATAAGAAGTTCCATCTAAAGATGAGGAGGAACTTCTTGGCTGTGAGTATGGTAGAGCCCTGGCAGAGGCTGCCCAGAGAGGTGGTGGAGTCTCCGTGTCTGGAGACATTCCAACCCTGCCTGGATACGTTCCTGTGGGACCTGCTCTGCGTGGACCTGCTCTGGCAGGGGGATTGGAGTAGATGATCTCCAGAGGTCCCTTCCAGGGGACAAATGGCTACAAAGATTATTAAGGGAGTGGAGCATCTCCCAGAGGAGGAAAGGCTGAGGGAGCTGGGTCTCTTGAGCTTGGAGAAGAGGAGACTGAGGGGTGACCTCATTAGTGTTTATAAATCTGTAAAGGGTGAGTGTCAGGAGGATGGAGCCAGGCTCTTCTCAGTGACATCCAATGACAGGACAAGGGGCAATGGGTGCAAGCTGGAACAGAGGAAGTTCCAGTTAAATATGAGGAAAAACTTCTTCATGGTGAGGGTGAGGGAACCCTGGCAGGGGCTGCCCAGGGAGGTGGTGGAGTCTCCTTCTCTGGAGACATCCCAAACCCGCCTGGAGATGTTCCTGTGTGACCTGCTCTGGGTGTTCCTGCTCCAGCAGGGGATTGGACTGGAGGAGCTTTCAAGGTCCCTTCCAATCCCTGTGATTCTGTGATTCCAACCCCAGAGCATTGTGTGATTCTGAGAGAGGAACCACTTGTTGAAAACGAGGTCTTGGAGTTAGTTTCGATCGGCATTTAGTTTATTCTGAGTCGTTTTGATCGACTCAAATTAACGTCTTTAAAAGCCTTTAACAGAAATCCTCGCTGCTTAGAAGCTTTTACAAGCCTGTCATTGTAGGAACCAATGGTGCTGAACCCCAGCTGTCACACAAGGCAAATGTTGGAAGGAAGGAGAAAAAGGGGGGGAGGAGGGGGGTAGTAGAAGCAAATTCTAAGATTTGCCTTGTTTAAGTCTAATTTTATGTGCGTTTTGGAATGTGGTGAGGGATGGCTTAGCGTGACCGCTGCCCCCCAGCTGGAGAGGGTAAAGGGGAGAGAGAGAGAGAGCACTGCTCATAAATTACCACTAATAAAACCTCTCCTCATCCTGCCTTAATAGAGCAAGTGTTTAGAGAATCGAGCGCTTGGGTTTATTACTGGGCTTAGCACTCGAGAAAACGCTGGTTGAGGATGTTGATGGGAGGTTGTGAGCTCAGGGCTTGAGGACCTGGCTTGCTCAGGGGCCGTTTTTATGACTGTTCTCAGCTCAGCCAACCCTTTTGAGAACTGGCAGCTGCCAAAAGGCTGTGGTTCCTCAGAAAAAACCCCAGTTTGTGCCTGCTTTTGGGTCGCTGGATCGGCTGTTCTCTCTGCGGGGCTGATGTTCGCCTTTTAAGGCTTGACTGTAGGCAGCCTGTGTCCAACAGGGTTTGCTTGACAAGTTGGGGTGGGTGGGGTGGATTATTAAGTGTGAAGCTTTTTTTTTTCTCTTTATTAATAACTCTGGGTTTGATGTTTGGGGCCACGGAGGCACTGATTTAACCCGACACCGTGGCTTTTGGAAGTTGTCACGCACGCCTTTTCCTAAAGCCAGGGCTCAAGTGTCCTCTCCTCCTGAGTTACCTGCTTTTGTGGTTATCTTTATTTATTCACAGGGTCACCAGCCAGGCAGGATGGCATTTCCAATGACATTTGAACATGCTTTTTTTTTTTTCTTCCCTTTCTTTTCTAAAGGGTTTGCCTGTTGCTTTGGAAAAGCACATCCTTGGCTTTGACACGGGAGGTAAGCAGTTCTCCTTAATGGGGTTTCAAACGGTGATGTTTGCCTTTTGATGAGTAAATTACTGTCAGATATGAAGATAATGTGTACAGTAAAATAAGTAAACTGGAGGGGGGGGAAAAAAAAGGGCAGCACAATTGGTCTAGAAGCCTGTGGTGGAAAGAATTGCTCCCTCCCAGCTTGTTATTTACGAGCGCTCCTCGGCGGCTTGTTTTGGAAGAGAAAGGCATAAATCTGAGCTGTTGGGGGAGCTGGGCTCGGAGTCGTGTTTGAAGAACAGCTTTTCATGGCAGCCCCGTTTCTGGAGGGGAAGGAATGCACCTCCTTGCTCTTGGCTTGTAAAGCTGCCCTCTGCCCAGCAGAGGCCTCTCTGTGCCGCTCCCCGGTGCTGTTGCTGCTGATTTTGGCCCCCTCAGTTCCAGAAGGACAGGGAACTGCTGGAGAGAGTCCAGGGCAGGGCTACCAAGATGATGAAGGGAGTGGAGCATCTCCCATGTGAGGAAAGGCTGAGGGAGCTGGGTCTCTTGAGCTTGGAGAAGAGGAGACTGAGGGGTGACCTCATTAGTGTTTATAAATGTGTAAAGGGTGAGTGTCAGGAGGATGGAGCCAGGCTCTTCTCAGTGACACCCAATGACAGGACAAGAGGCAATGGGTGCAAGCTGGAACAGAGAAGATTCCAGTTAAATATGAGGAAAAATTTCTTCATGGTGAGGGTGAGGGAACCCTGGCAGGGGCTGCCCAGGGAGGGTGTGGAGTCTCCTTCTCTGGAGACATTCCAAACCTGCCTGGAGGCGTTCCTGTGTGACCTGCTCTGGGTGTTCCTGCTCCAGCAGGGGGATTGGACTGGAGGAGCTTTCAAGGTCCCTTCCAATCCCTGAGATACTGTGATTTTACCTAAAATCTCCTCAGAAGCAGTGCCAGTTGGCATGAGCTGCTAGATTATTTCCTAAGTGATAGCCGGGTGACACAGCTGCCTGCCCTCATTTTCATTCCCCTTGCCCTTAAATTGCCTCCTTCATACCCAAAAACAAGCCTTAACGAAGTCCAGGGCGCTGACTTAGATGGAGCTTTGCTGAAGGACCTCCGTGTCCGGTGAAAGGGCTTGGTGAGACTTCTCTTCCTGCCTCTTCTCCCCCCTCCCCAGATGCTCTCCTCAACGAAGCCGCCCAGATCCTCCGGCTGCTGCACATAGAGGAGCTCCGCGAGCTGCAAACCAAAATCAACGAAGCCATCGTAGCGGTTCAGGCCATCATCGCTGACCCCAAGACGGACCACAGACTGGGGAAAGTGGGGAGATGAGCAGATACCAAGCTTTGAGTTGCTCCTGCTCCCTTAGGGTTAGGAACTAGTCTGTACGACTCTGGCATGCAGTTGGAAATTGTATGGTTTTACTGTTTGGAAAGAAAACAGGGAATTGAATTCTGACTTCTAATGAATTATCTTTTTCCTTTTCTTTTTTCTTCCTTTTTTTTTTTTGTGTGTGTGTTGTCCTTTAAAATAAATGAAGTTTGGGGAAAACACAGGGATTGTTCTGCTTAGCTCCGAGTTGGCGAATAGAACGTCGGGTGTTTGGCTTTTGTGTTGAGGAGGGAGCGTCGCACCAAGGCCCTGCTGAGGTCCTGGCTTTGCTGCTTCTCCCCAGCCTCTCCCCTCTGGCTGAAATACTGAAAGCCTTAACTCCAAAGGGTAATGTCAAACAACAACCCTTTTTATTCAATTATTGAAGTAACCTAGAAAAAAAGTGAAGCGTTACAGCGTAAATGGCGTTTCTCAACAGGTACTGGTCTACACTGGGTAGGCCTAGGAAGGCACTCAGAAGAACCAACAAGCATGAACAGGTCAATTCTAGCATATTCTTCTAATATAAATACTAAAAGACATGCATTGAGGCAGTGGTGAAAATACAGAGGTGTCTTCTGGAGGCAACTCAAGGCCTTCCATGTCTCCCGGGACTGTTCTTGGAGCACGCACAGTCTCTGTCTTCGGGGCTGGGGATTTGGTGAGACCCAGCCAGATACTGCATCCACAGCTTCCCCAGAGGTGCTACTGGTTTTGGATAAAAGGACCCCTTTGGTCAGATTGTCAGAACTGGTTAAAAAATGAATCCATTCTTCTTCCCATTGGCCTAAGAAAGCTACATCTGAAGTGTGCTTGCATAAGCAAGAGTTAAAGAGTGGCCTGAGGTTCACAGGGCCACTCTTCTTTCTTTCTTTTTTAAATACAGTAGTAAAGACTTGAGGTAATAACTTCAAAAAAAACAAAACAACTCGATAATCTTTTGCAGGAAAGTAGGTCTTTTTGGTGGCTTTGGTTAAGGTCCCCCCTCCCTCCTTTAGCTGTATGCAGTGACACTTTTCCGGGTCTCTTGAAGTTCTTCTGGGGTGCAAAGGTGGTTGTTTCTTGAAACAGCGGCTGCTATTTCTTTGCTGTGGGGAGAAAGGGAGATGTTTAACCCATCAGGTGTATAAGTGCTGTCAGATCACGATGTGGGGTGGAGGGTGTGAGTGGGTTTTCCTTGTGCTTTACCTCCAGGGCAGTAGGGATAAACTGCAGTTATTCCATAGAGGTGGGATCGCTGCTCTGGAAGATACTCGTCGGTAAAGGAGCCGGTTTCTTTATCGATGGCTATCACCCCATCCCTGGTGAGAAAAGGAGGGGAGAAGTGCTTTACTCAGCTGTGAAAATTGAGTTGGGTTGGGTTGGGTTGGGTTGGGTTTGGTGGGGTGGGTTTTTTTCGCCCCCCCATCTCATGCACTGAAGTACAGGGGCAACTAAAATTCAGGTCTGAAGGTCCCAACACCTGCAGGAGAAGTGGAAAACCATTTGCCCCATTAAAATCTCCACCCAGTTCATTCAGTGCCTTTCCCTCTGATGCTGTGGAGTCAGAGAGATGGCCTTCTGAGGAGAGGTGACCTCCCTGAGAGCCTCTTCCAAGCGTGGTGAGTGTTTGTGTTTGTTGTAAGCCGCTCGGATTGGATGGAAGGAATGAGAGCTTCCAGCTGGAGGGGGAACAGAGGCGAGTTCCTGAGGGCCTGGGGTGGTGGGGAGGAGAGGGGATGGTCAGCCTTAAATCTAGATTCAGAGATCTGTGCCAGGTTTTATTTAGATACATTAAAAAAATACACCAAACCCCTATTTCTGTCCCTCCCAGGAAGTTGGGCTTCTTTCTGAACAACCCTTCCACACTGAGATTTAGGAGTGTGTGTTGCTGAAGGTGGCACGGCAGGAGACCCTGAGAAGAGCACTGTGGTGAGGTGCAGGGACTTTATTTAGATACATTCAGACTGGGGCAGAGGGAACAGACTGGGAAAGAGGGAAGAGACTGTCCCCNGAATGATTCTATGACTGGGGAAGAGCGTTGGTTTTTCCCTCCCTCTCTCTGTCTCAAAGCCCTCCCTAGCACCACTCCGTCAGGGAGAGGTGGAGACCAGCTCCTGGCTGCTTCAGGGAGCGGAGCCCTGGCATTCCCAGCCATGGGAGGAAGCAGGATTTCTTCTCCTTACCTTCTCCAGTCCGTGTGGTAGAAGTGGTTGGCGTAGCTGATGATGCTGAAGGGGTAGTTGAGGTTGTTCTGTATGACACGCCGGCCCGTGCCGTCAGGGAGCGTGCACTCCAGGCGCTTCGTTCCTTTTCAAACACAAAGACAGTTTTACCAGCTCCCCCCCTACACACACACACACACACAAAAAAAAACCCCAAATGACCCCAAACTAAAGGCATTCACCAAATTTTAGAACAGCTTCTCAGCCTACAGATGTAAAAGCGACTCAGGCTGGGTGTCCCCCAGCTGCATCACACCAAGTATTTGGGGCAGGACAGCAGAAAGGGGCAGAGAAACCCCTTCAGCAACGGGCTGAAGACATGTATAACTGGGTTTTTTTTTTTCCTTCTTTGAGGCTTAACTTCACAGAATCACAGAATCTCAGGGATTGGAAGGGACCTTGAAGGATCATCTTAGTCCAATCCCCTGCTGGAGCAGGAACACCCAGAGCAGGTCACACAGGAACGCCTCCAGGTGGGTGTGGAACGTCTCCAGAGAAGGAGACTCCACCACCTCCCTGGGCAGCCCCTGCCAGTGTTCCCTCACCCTCACCCTGAAGAAGTTTTTCCTCATATTTAACTGGAACCTCCTCTGTTCCAGCTTGCACCCATTGCCCCTTGTCCTGTCATTGGATGTCACTGAGAAGAGCCTGGCTCCATCCTCCTGACACTCACCCTTTCCA
>VZTM01041163.1:36631-48339 GCA_013400555.1 Jacana jacana | reverse complement strand
CCCAGGTCCCTTTCCCCTGCACTGCTCTCCAACAGGTCATTTCCCACCCTATACTGGTACCTGGGGTTGTTCTTGCCCAGATGCCAGACTCTACACTTGCCCTTGTTCTATTTCATTCAGTTTCTCCCCACCCAACTCTCCAGCCTGTCCAGGTCTCACTGGATGCCAGCACTGCCTTCTGGCCTGTCAGCCACTCCTCCCAATTTGGTGTCATCAGCAAACTTGCTGATAGTGCACTCCATTCCCTCATCCAAGTCTTTGATGAATATATTGACCAATACCAGTCCCGGTACTGATCCCTGTGGGACTCCACTAGATACAGGCCTCCAACTAGACTCTATCCCATTGACCACCACTCTCTGGCTTCTATCCTTCAGCCAGTTCACACTAACTTGTCGCAGTGTGACCCATCCCCAGTGCCATTACCTGCATCTGCCCAACACAGCAGCTTGGAGAAGGGGTCGAAGGTGAGGCCGTTGGGCAGACCGATGTCTTTGTTCACCAGGACCCTCCTGTTGGCTCCGTTGACGGTAGAAGTTTCGATTTTGGGGGCTTCACGATTCCAGTCCGTCCAGTAAAGGTTGCTGGGGAAATAATCACACTGTGAACAAAGAGGACACACAACAGCAAGGAGCAGGAGGAGAGGGTGAGCTTTCTCTTCAGTACTGGTTCTTCTCAGACGAGAAGCCTGGTTTTCCCCCTTAAAGGCTGTCTGAAATAGATCTTAATTTGATTTGGAAAGAACAAAAACTATCTCCAGAAGGGAACAAGACCCATGTTTACGCCCCAAACTGTAGCTCCTAGAAGAGGGTGAGTCTTAGGAGTAGCACATTGTGTATCACAACAGCCCCCCCCGAGGCACAGCTTGTGTTTCCCAGCACCAGGCGTGTCTCAGGGCTTTTAAAAATAACGGCCATCCTGACACCGAAAAGAGAGGCTTTAGCCAAATCCTGAATTCTTAAACAAAAGAGGAGGTGGGGAAGAGAGCCCATCCCTCCGACGGGGTGTGCGATGTAGGAGAGCCGCTCCCAAGGTCAGGATGGGGCCTCGGCCACCACCTCGTGTGCCCAACCTTGGACATGCCCTGGGGACCCGCTGCTGCTCACCCTCGGACAGGGTCCACCGTGATGGCCCGGGGGTTGACGAGCTCCGTATGGAAGAGCACCTGCCGTTGGGAGCCGTCCAGCCGGGCCCTCTCGATCTTATCCAGTCCACTGTCGGTCCAGAACATGGCTCGGCGCAGGTGGTCCACCGCCAGCCCCTCGGGGCTGATGAGGCCTGTCAGAGGGACAGACCTAGTTGGTGGCTGGAGACATGAAGCTCCTGGACCTGTGACGGAGCCCAGGCCCGCCTGACCCACAGCCAAATGAGGATGGAGGACCTCCCCAAAGCAGGAGGGCCCCCAAATCAGGACATCCCCAAAGCCATGATGGCCACAGAGTGGTGTGGACTTGCTGATGTGGCTTCAGGTAGATGTCACTGGTGATGGGAACACACCTGAGTTGATAATGGTCTCTGGCTCAGCGCCTGGCTCTAGACCTGCCCGGCTTATGGTCCGGCTGGCCACATCGGTCCAATAAATGGTCTTCTCCCGGCAGTCATAGTCGATCCCCACCACGATGGAGCCCTGCCAGGGTTGGGAGAAAGACACAGGGTGAAATCCTGCCTCAGCCACAGCCAGGAGGCTCGATGAGTGCCCTTATCCCACCAGCTGGCATTGCGAGTGCTCCAACAACGGGGAATGACGTTCAAACCCCTTTTTCCCCCAGCAAATCCCAACACTGAGGGGTTCCTACTTCACACACCCCCCCTTCCCTGGCTGAATCCTGCAGCAGAGGTTTTCCAGCCTGCAGTTGCAGGCACCCACCCACGTCCAGATGGGCTTGAAACCCTTTGGCTGAAGGAGAGATGTCTCCAAGAGCAAAGCCAGCCCGAGGAATGACCTTCAGGATGGAGAGAGGGAATACTTGGCGAGGTGTTTGGGGTCCCCAAGGGGTGGGGAGGGTCATGGCCCAGCTTGCAGCTCTAGCCTGGCTGGAGATGCATGTGGCCATGCTCCAAGATTCCGAGGAATGGGAAAAAAGGCAAGTTTTACGGTAGAGCCGTGCAGCTGGTAGCCCTGGGGACCTTGACCGATGGCCATGCTCTTTGCAGGCAGCTCCCAGCTGCAACCTGCCCCTCTACTGGGAATGGCTGGAACAAGAGGGGAGACCTCTCCCCTTCCATCTCAGCATCGAGGCACAGCCAGCACCCCCACAAACCAACAGCAACCTTCCCCAGGTGACCCCCCCCTCAGACCACCACGGCTCAAGCCAAGAGTGGGCCAAGGAGGTGTGAGACACGGAGCTGCGGCATCGGCCTGTCCCCGTGTCCCTCCGCTGGCCCTGCCACCCCAGTCCCAGCGCTGGAGATACTCTACATGCAGGGAGAGCAGGGTCTTCGCCGCCTCCTTCTGCAGCCGCGTGCCGTTGAGCGGGAGGTACCCGATTTGTTGTCCCTGAGCGTAGAGCAGAAAGGTCCCCGCCGCCGGTGGGGACACGTCGGGCCGGGGCGAGGGCCGGATGCTGGGCGGCGCGACGCTGGGGAGGCCTGGCACGTAAATGGAGGGAGGGGATAGACAGGGAGAGATGGTTCAGGGGGTGGCATCAGCCCCTGGGGGTCCCTCAGCTCCGGGAATCCGTGCTGTGACAGATGGAGGAGGGGTGGAGGGGTGTCACGCTTGGGGTGCTGAGCTCTTACATGGTGGGGTGGTGCCGGGCTCCGAGCGGGTGCCCTGGATCTCCCTGCCGCTCTCATCCACGCACCAGCAGTACCCGCTGTCCCCATGGCACTGCAGGGGGGTGAACTCCCCTCCAGGCTCGCACTGTGGCACGTACTGGTCACGGCGGGGGCTGCCACCATAGTGCTCCAGCAAGCTCTGCCGCCAGCGCTCGCACATGCTCTGGGGTCGCTCCGTGGGCGCTGGCGTGGGGAGGGGGACAGTCACCCTCCCTGGCAAGTCGGGGGAACTCGGGGCTTTGCCGGGTCCCCCTCTCCTTGCTGGGTGCCCCTCCAGCACACTCAGCATGGAGGGGCTGCACAGGGTTGGGGTGTTGCAGTGAGGGGATGGCCACCCCCCCACCACACACCGCTGCTTTTGTCCCCTTGGGGTGGCACTGACCTGGGTTCCCGCAGCGTGGTGGCGTAGTGCCCGGTGCTGTCCGTGTGCCAGCGATCTCCTGCCCTGCTGCATCCACGCACCAGCAGTGCCCAGTGCTGCCATGGCACTGCAGGGGCCGGTACCGACCCTCCTCGTCGCACTGGGGCACGTGCCCGTCACCCACCGGTGAGGGTCCCGGTGGCACCGCCCGCGGGTACAGCCGCTCGTGTTCGCAAGGGGTCAGCTGCTGGATGGCCTCTGCTGGCACCAAAGGCCACCACCTCACGCTCAGAGGGTGCCACACAGCTCCCCTGGAGCTACTTGGCTACCCTGGTTTGTCCCCGCTTCACCCAGGGCCGTGGGTGGTGGGTGATGCTCTGCTGGCACCGCTTGACCTCCCGCCTTGGGACAGGGGATGGGGGTTGCCCCTCTCCAGCCCCCAGCCGCACCCCATGGCTGTCCCCTCCATCGCAAAGGGACACAGGAGGTGCCCCAATGGCTACCCACCCCGTGGGCCAGGGTGCCCTAAAGACCCAGGAGCCCCCTGAGGTGCCCAACCACCCATTTGGCACCCAGGCCCTGGCAGAGAAGCCGCCAGGTTGGGCAGATGGTCTCCTCCACTGGCCACAGCCACTCCTGACCCTGCTCTGCTGGTGACTGGGGCCAAAGTGCCACAGCTGTGCCAGGTGGGCAGGGACAGGCAGGGCTTTGCCTATTCCAACACCTTCTCAACACCCTCCACCACCCACCACAACCCAGAGCATCTCCAGTGCCTGCCAAACCCACCAGATGCCCAAGGAACCCATGCCAGCTCCCTTTGTCCCCTTGGGGTGGCACTGACCTGGGTTCCCGCAGCGTGGTGGCGTAGTGCCCGGTGCTGTCCGTGTGCCAGCGATCTCCTGCCCTGCTGCATCCACGCACCAGCAGTGCCCAGTGCTGCCATGGCACTGCAGGGGCCGGTACCGACCCTCCTCATCGCACTGGGGCACGTGCCCGTCACCCACCGGCGAGGGTCCTGGTGGCACCGCCCGTGGGTACAGCTGCTGGTGCTGGCAGGGTGTCAGCCGTTGGGTGCCCCCTTCCACCAAGAGAAGGGCAGAGTGAGGAGGGTGGAAGCCACCCCAGGGCAGAGCTGGTGTGGTGGCAAGCTGGGCATCCTTACCATGCGTGCACTGGAAGCCATCGCCCTCGTAGCCAGGCTGGCACTGGCAGGAGAAGGAGCCTGGCGTGTTGTGGCAGGTGGCAGCCGGGTGACACGGGTTTTCAGTGCATTCATCCACGTCTGTGCACAAGGAGGGTGGGGATTAGACAGGCAGGGCACCCCGGCACGGTGGCACCCCAGCATGGTGGCACTCTGGCATGGTACTAGCCTGGCATGGCTCTACCCCAGCATGGTGCCACTCCAGCACAGTGCCATCCTGGCACAGTGTCACCCAGCACGGTGCCATCCTATCATAGTGTCCCAACCACCGTGCCCCAGCACAGTGCCATCCTGGCACAGCACTAACCCAACGTAGTGCCACTCCAGCATGGTGCTATCCTATCATAGTGTCCCAAACACAGTATCATCCAGCACAGTGCCACCCTATCATAGTGTCCTCAACAAAGTGTCACCCCTGCATGGTGCCATCCTGGCAGTGTCCCCAACACAGTGTCACCCAACACAGCACCATCCTGGCACAGTGCCACCCCAGCATGGTGCCATCCTATCATAGTGTCCCCAACACAGTATCACCCAGCACAGTGCCACCCCAACACAGTGCCATCCTGGCACAGTGTCACGCCAGCACGGTGCCATCCTGGCGCAGAGCTACCCCAACACAGTGCCACCCCAGCATGGTGCCATCCTGGCACAGTGTCCCCAACAAAGTCACCCCAGCACAGTGCCATCCTGGCACAGTGTCCCCAACAAAGTCACCCCAGCACAGTGCCATCCTGGCACAGTGTCCCCAACAAAGTCACCCCAGCACAGTGCCATCCTGGCACAGTGTCCCCAACAAAGTCACCCCAGCACAGTGCCATCCTGGCACAGTGTCCCCAACAAAGTCACCCCAGCACAGTGCCATCCTGGCACAGTGTCACGCCAGCACGGTGCCATCCTGGCGCAGAGCTACCCCAACACAGTGCCATCTCAGCACGGTGCCATCCCATCACAGTGTCCCCTGCAGGGGGCCACNCACGGTGTCACCCAGCACAGTTCCATCCTATCATAGTGTCCCCAACAAAGTGTCACCCCAGCACAGTGCCATCTTATCATAGAGTCCCCAACAGTGTCATCTTATCATAGTGTCCCCGANGTGCCATCCCATCACAGTGTCCCCTGCAGGGGGCCACCCTATCATAGTGTCCCCAACAAAGTGTCACCCCAGCACAGTGCCATCCTGGCACAGCGCCACCCCAACACAGTGCCACCCCAGCATGGTGCCATCCTATCATAGTGTCCCCAACACGGTGCCACCCCAGCACGGTGCCATCCTATCACAGTGTCCCCAACAAAGTGTCACCCTAGCACCGTGCCACCCCAGCAGCCACCCTGCGGTCCCTCCCGCGTCCCCGTACCGGAGCAGTGGATGCCATCGCCGCCGTACCCGGGGAGACACTCGCAGGCAGGCTGTCCCCCGGCGCGGGGCAGGCAACGTGCCCGCTCCCCCGGTGCGCAGGGGTTCCTCCCCTCCTCACAGGGGTCGGGTGCCGGTGCCAGCGCTGTGGGGACAGCGATGGGGTGAGCGGGGTGGATGAGGGGGAGCCCCGTGAGGCAGAGGGGTGGGGGGGGACACACGGACGACCCCGAATCACGGGGCTATCACTTACGCACACACGCTTGCCCGCTCTCCGCCGGCCGGTAGCCGCTGTGGCACTCACACCGGTAGCTGCCCGGTACGTTGAGGCAGAGGGTGAAGGGGCCACACTGGCTCTGGCCTTCCGTGCACTCATCCACATCTAAAAAGGGAGACATCCCCAGTTTCGGGATCCGACTGCTCCCAGTCTGGGGCGGGGGGGGGGCAGGGGACACGGATGGGACATCCTGCCCCAAGCTGCCTGTCCCATCTCTCCGCTTCCCCAGCACCTGCCTCAGTTTCCCTCTCCCCACCCACCACTCTTCCCCATCATAATTCACCCCAACCCTTGGGGCAGCTCCAGCAGGTCTTGAGAGCATGGATGCCAGGGCACAACCCAGCACCCCAAATGGCTGTGGCCATCACGGTGCCCCACAGGGGATGGGGGGCACGGGGTTTCTACCTATACCACACCCGATACCCACAAACAGCCCCCGCTCACCTCGGCAGCCCCGTCCGTCTCGGCGGTAGCCAGCCGCGCACTCGCAGGTGTACTCCATCCCCACGCCCGGCTGGCAGCGCGCCGGTGCCTGGCACACGTGTGTGCCATCGTGGCATGGGTTCACCAGAGGGTTCTGGGCATCATCTGTGGGCAAGGGGGCAGTGTTAGAGGGAGGAGTAAAAGGTCCAGGAGACACAG
Organism: Jacana jacana; assembly: GCA_013400555.1. NCBI lineage: Eukaryota > Metazoa > Chordata > Aves > Charadriiformes > Jacanidae > Jacana > Jacana jacana. The sequence continues at coordinate 41,723 of VZTM01041163.1, read as the reverse complement.
GGAGGAGGGAATGACTGATAGAATCCTAGAATCCTAGAATCATTCAGGTTGGAAGAGACCCTGGGGATCATGGAGTCTCACCATCAGCCCCACGCTACAAAGGTCTCCCCTACACCAGATCCCTCAACACCACATCTCATCCACTCTGAAACACAGTCAGGGATGGGGACTCCACCCCCTCCCTGGGCAGCCCAGTCCAGGCTCTGACCACTCTTGCTGGGAAGAATTCTTGCCTCATGGCCAGCCTAACCCTACCCTGCTGCAGCTTGCAGCCATTCCCTCTCCTTCTATCGCTCATTGCCCGTGAGAAGAGACCAGCACCAACCTCTCTGCAATGCCCTTTCAAGCAGTTGTAGAGAGGGATGAGGTCTCCCCTCAGCCTCCTCTTCCTCCAACTAAACACTCCCAGCTCCCTCAATGGCTCCTCATCAGATTTATTCTCCAGGCCCTTCCCCAGCTCCGTGTCCCTCCTCTGCACTCGCTCCAGCCCCTCCAGATCTCTCTTGTGCTGAGGTGCCCAGAACTGGACACCAGACTCAAGGGGTGGCCTCCCCAGTGCTGAGCACAGGGGGACAATCACCTCCCCACTTTTGCTGGTCACACTGTTTCTGATACAAGCCAGGATGCCCTTGGCCTTCTTGGCCACCTGGGCACACTGCTGGCTCATGTTCAGCCCCTTGTCACCCAGCACCCTGTTCCCACTTGAAGAATCACAGGACAGTCTGAGTGGGAAAGGACCTTTAAAGTCAATCTAGTCCAACCCCATGCGATGAGCAAGGATGTCTTCAACTAGACCAGGTTGCTCAAAGCCCCATCATCCAACCTGGCCTTGAACCCCTCCAGGGATGGGGCAGCCACAGCTCCTCTGGGCAACCTGGGCCAGGCTCTCACCACCCTCACACCAAAGACGTTCTTCCTAATATCTCACCTCAATCTCCCCTCTTTCAGTGTCAAACCCTTCCCCCTCATCCCTATGGCTCCCCTCCCTGATCCAGGGTCCCTCCCCACCTTTCCTATAAGCCCAACAAAAGGCATGACCACCGCGCAGCAGGACCCCACCATGGCTGGGACCCCAGTGCCCCTCCCCACCCTCCCATGCTGGGAGCACTTTGGCTCAAGCTACTTAGACAAAAAAATAATAATAAAAAAAACCCAGAACAACCCAAAACCCTCTCTTTGGGCTTTTTTGGGGGTTGTTTGGCAGGAAGGAGTGGGATGGAGCTCACCTGAGGCCGCGCCGATGCGAGCAGCCAGGGCATAGCGCAGGGTGTGCTCCTGGCCATCGTAGAGGGTGAAGGCTCGTGCCACGTTGAGCTGCTGCTGGGTGGCCAGGCGGGCGTGTGGGCAACCAGTGAAGGTGATGTTCTGGCGCAGGCGGTAGGACAAGGTGTGGTTGGCCGTCCCGGCGGCCAGGGTGTACTCCCGGTGAGCAGAGGACATCACGGCTGCCGGAGGGTGAGGAAGAAAACCCCCCAAAAACCCATGGGATGGGGGAAAACCAGCTTCAGCATTGATGTCTCTCGGATGGTGGGAACCATGGTGGGGTTTGGGGTGGTTTGGGGTGGTTTGGGGCTGCTCCAAGTGGGACAGCAGGGATGGGGTGGAGGAAACTGAGCGTGGAGGTCCTACCTGAGCTGGAGTAGTGGTAGAGCTCCTTGTAGGGAGAGATGTGGACGGTGACATTCTCCGGGAGAAACGGCACCTCGCCCTGGATGTGGGTCTTCAGGCTTAAGTAGTTGTCTGGCCCCAGGCCCTCGGCTGTCTGAGTGACGTGGACCTTCTCCTCCCCAGGGTAGAAGGTCACCTCCAAGCTCTGGGTGAATTCGGCCCCTGGGCAGGAAAAGGGAACAAGTGGCATTCGGTTGTAGGGTTTTTAGGGATACATCCTGGTTCCTGCAGCGCACCCGTGAGGGAGGTGACAGCCAGGGAGGTGATGGAAGGGGTTGTGGGGCTGCTCTGAGACCCCACCAGTTCCTGAGGGGTTCATGCCCCAAGCCACATGTGTCTGCACCAGGCCACCTCATTGGGAGCTGTGTCCCTCAGAGCAATGGGACACAGTGGCACATACAACCATAGAATTATGTTTGGGGATGGAAGGGACCTTAAAGATCATCCTGTTCCAACACCCCTGCCCTGGGCAGGGACACCTCCCACCAGACCAGGTTGCTCCAAACCCCATTATCCAACCTGGCCTTGAACCCCTCCAGGGATGGGGCAGCCACAGCTTCTCTGGGCAACCTGGGCCAGGCTCTCACCACCCTCGTAGCGAAGAAGCTCTCCCCGAGATCTCATCTCCATCTCCCCTCTTCCAGTTTAAAACCCTTCCCCTTTGTCCTACCCTGTCCCCTATCCCATCTCACCGGTGACGCTGAAGCCGTTCTCGGAGCCGGGCTCCTCCAGGGCGAAGAGCCAGGCGAAAAGCCCACCGATGGGCAGGAGAGGCAGGAGTGCCCTGGCCGCGGGCTGGGGCACCCCACTGATGGCCGTGTAGGCTCGGCCGTCGCTGCCCACGATGTAGGCGTGCAGATCCACCTCCTGGAAGCGGACGGAGGCCCGTCCCACCGTCAGGCTCCCGCTCACCTTCCCGTTGAGGCGATGCACGGCCCCTGGGCAAGGAGACGGGCACCCCTGGCAGCGGCCACCCTGGCACGGGGTGCCCGTCCCCGCCGCCCGCCCCATGTACCTTCAGGCAGGCACTGCCGCCCGTTGCCGTAGTAGGTGGCCCGGCAGTGGCAGCAGAAGCCGGTGGCATAGTCGGTGCAGAAGGCATGGGGGGAGCAGGTCCCGTGGTGCTGGGCGCAGGTCTCCTTGCTGGCCGCGCTGTAGGTAAACACTGGGGCCAAGGGGAAAGGGTTGGGGACACGGTGACAAAGCCACCCCTCCCTGGGGGTGAGACCTCTGCCACACACAACCCCCCTCCCCGCTCCCAAAATCACCCTCGGGTGATGGGACAGCCAGCTGTGGCCATTCCCAAGAAAGCCCCCCAAGATGCTTTCAAACCTGTTCCCTGATTTCAGGCAGAGCTGACAGAGGGTGAGAGATCAAATGCCTGCATATTTTTGGGACACAGCTGGTCAGGGACAGGGATTTTGAGTGTCCACCCCCCCCGGACACGTGCCACGGTGGCTCCCCAGCCCTGTCCCCACGCTGGGATAGGTCCCCTGGAGCTTCCCATCCCCCCTTCCCACACCATCCCTCTCTGCAACGTGGGGCAGAGCAGCAGCAAACCAAGAGTTGGGGGCTAAGGCTGGGGTGGGGAGTGGGGGGGAGACGACCTGTGGCTCCAGCAGCCCCTTGGCAGCAGGATTTGGCTGGGGAGAAGGGAGCTGGAAGGGCAGCAGCTTGGCAGGAGCCATGCCAGCCCACACTTCTCTCGGGAAGGGATGATCCTGAAGGAAAAGAGGCCCTTTATGTTTTTTGGGAGGTGCCCCCCCTATCCCACACCTTGTCACTCACCGTCGGGGTTAAAATGCACGTCTTCCTCCACCCCAACGCCGTGGTGGCCGGAGCTGTAGGAAGAGGGGTTGGCAGAGTAGCTCTGCCAGGCTCTGCTGTCCCCCCCGGGGTACAGCCGGTGGCTCCGCTCCTGCCCCTGGGACACGGGCAGCCCCTTGGGGACAATGCCCAGCAGCCCCGGGGCGCGGGGAGGGTGGTGGTGGGGATGCGATGAGGTGGCCTCCGAGTCGCCACGTTGGGCCTGCAGCTCTGTGGACCGGGGGTTGTAGTCGTCGGTGCCGGGGCCACGATGCAGGGGGCTCTGGGACACACCGGGGACATGGGGTCCCCTGCCGCCCCCCGGCTCCACGTGCTCCGTGCTGCCCACACGGAAGACCCACACGCCAGGTACTCCCGCGTTGCTCTCCCTGCAGGACAGAGGCACGTACACAGGTCCATCACAGCTGTGGTGGGAAACCCACCCCAAAAGTGTGTGCCACCCCCCCTTCCCAGAACCCTAACCCACACATCCCAAAAAACTCCCGTGCACGTGGGGCTGAGCTCCCCCGCCCTCCCAGTGCATCCCACCACCTCCTAACTCACTCCCCTCCTTCGTCCAGCCTTTAAAAGGACCCTAGGCTGGTCCTGGCTGGATAGAAGGTGACCCTGCTCCCCCTGCCCACCCTTCCACCCCAACACCACGCACCTCTCCAGGCGCCTCAGAGCCTGCTCGTTGCTGGCCAGGCTGTGGAAGAGCCCATCCCTCTTTGGGTCATCACCGTCCCCCCAGCTGAAGCCCACCCTGGCCGGCAGCTCCAGCTGGACGTTGTAGGACTCCTTGGGTCGTGTCCCATGGAACTGGAGGCCACCCTCGGGGTAGAGGAAGATGGTATAGGTGTCCTCATCATCGTAGGCTATGACTGCCTGGAAGGTGTTGAGCTGCAGAGGGGAGAGGGGGACAGATGAACATCAGTGGAGGACTGGGAATGTGACAGCCACCTCCACACACACAGCAGGGCAGGTCAGCACCCCAAAAAGAGCCTTCCATCCCCCCTGCAGATACCTCCTGAGAAAGAGTAGGAGCTGCTCAAGCACAGCCAAACCCCAGCACAATGTGGAAGGATGCTCAGCATCCTCAGCAGGAGACACAGCCAGGCCACCCCCTTCTCAGCAGCACTGGTGCGGGGGTGTCCCTCAGAGCTGTCACCCAGGGCAGTGACAGCCCTGTACTACTCCCAGGAGCACCCCTGTCCGGGTAACCCATGCAGCGGCTGAACCCCTCGCTCCTGTACCCTTCCTCCCATCCTACCCCTGACACCAGCACCCCCCTCCATCCCTGGAGGAAAACCTGTCCCTCCCTCCCTTTCCCACCCNCCCCAGACCCCCGCCCCAGCTCCCCAGTTAAATCAGAGCGGCTCTTCCCAGGGAGATGCCGAGGGCAGCAGGCAGGGAAACGGCGCCCGAGAGAAGGAAAACTGATGAAATTCTCGGTTTTACCCCCAGAAGNGGGGTGAGGGGGAGTGGGCGAGCACAACCCTTAGGAGCCACCGGAGAATCCACAGACAGACAGACAGACATCAGGGTGACCCTGAATGAGGAGAACCCAATGCTATGCCAGCACACCCCCCCCCCCCAACCCCCCCCCCCACCCCCCCGT
>VZTM01041163.1:7740-17757 GCA_013400555.1 Jacana jacana | reverse complement strand
ATTCCTCTGGGGTTGCCCCAGAGGTGTTTGTTGGAGGTGTTGGGGAGGGGGGGGGGCAACCATTTTTTAGCCCCTTGAAATAACTGTTGGTTATTTCAAGGTTATTTCAATAAATAAAGGTTGGCTCCTTACATTAGACCTTTTAATAACCCCCCTATTCCTACTCCACCACCCCACCCCTCACCCCAGAGGTGCTGAGAGGATCTAGGTCCCTTTGAACCACAGTAGATTTCCCAAAAACAGGAGAAATCCCCCCGGAAATCCTCCCCAGGGATAGGGCTCCCACTGGTAGGGCAGGGATGGGAGACCCCCAGCATGACAGAGCCCTTGTTGCCCCCACCTCAGTGCCCCATGTCCCTGGATCCTGCAGCCTTGCTGTCACCCACTGTCACCTGCCACTGCCCTACGTGACAACTTCCACCTCTGCTCCCTGCCCCCTCTGTCATGCTCTGGAGCCATATCGTGACATATCAACCACCAGCAGCCCCGGCACGACTGGGCTCATTACTGGTTTTGTAATAACCCCAGTGAAAGCACTGTGGTCTTCAAACAAAGAGAGCTTCAGGCTGGACCTGGTGGTGGAGGAAGGACCTTGACCCTACAAGGGCCACCATCCAGCTGTGGTCCAGCTGAGTTACTCAGTGGGTAACTGGTCTGATACCCATCATGGCGGGGGGGGCAAAGTAGGGTGCCTCAGCTTTGAGGACAGAGCATCACCCACTGCTGCAGCCTGCAGAGGTCAGATTCTCCCTTTATTCCACCAAACTTCTGCTTCCTGGGACCCAACCTTCAGCTCTGACCTTTTGGCCATGATGGAGACACGGTGCCCACGTGCCACCACCGTCCATCAACCAGCCCCAACTCCCAGTTCCGGGGGCTGGAACCTCCACCAGGTGGTTGATTTGATGCATAAAGATACTAAGGGATCAAAACTACTTTTGCTGCCCCCAGGGGAATCTATTTGCTCTTGGCTTTTACCCCTTTGGTGAGGTGTTCCTTCATTTTTTGTTCCCCTGTTCCCTTGGTGCTTGGGCAGATCCGGGCCTACATGGGGGCCTTCGCCGCCGACTTCAACGAGAACGCTGACCTCAGCGCCCTGCGGCTTCTCTCAGTCAACTCCATCATCGACCCGTGGGTCTTCATCATCTTCCGCACCTCCTTCTTCCGCATGTTCGTCCGCAGGGTTTGCCGGAGGCTGCATTCCCGAAAATCCACCCTCAAAGGGCCCGGCCCGGGAGGGGACCAGCAGTTTTGTCCCCTGGGCTGGCGCAGGACAGACACCCCGCAGCTCGGCTTCCCTTGAGAGAATGGCTCTTGCAGAAGCCGGCGGGTGCTGGTGAGGATGAGGAGAGAGCCTTCGGCCCCGGCACCCCCCTCCCGGAGCATCCCGGGGCAGCGTGGGGTTGTCACAGATAGAGACGGTGGCCGGTGGGGACGTGAAGTGTTTCTGCTCCCTTCCCCAGGGTGAGGAACCCCACGGGGAAGGGGGTGCTCCCGGGTACCTGTGAATATTTTCAAGCAGCAGCACTTTGTGGAGGGTTTGGGGAGCGCTTGGCTCCAGGAAAGCAGGAGGGTTTTGGCGTGTGGCTTCAGGGCGGTGGGGACACGGAGAGGGGCCGGGGCCGGGGGGGAGGATGTGTGTGTGTCCCCATCAAATAAAAGTGGCTCAGAGCCCTGCTCCATCGCTTCGTCCTGTGCCTGATCCTGTTCCACATTGAGGGGGAGGATCTGGGGCTGGTTTGAGGTGTCCCCATGCCTGGGTGATGGAGGTGTGAAGGAGCCTTTGAGGGCTCAGGGTGTCCCCAAGCCTGGGTGATGGAGGTGTGAAGGAACCTTTGAGGGCTCAGGGTGTCCCCAGGGCTGGGTGATGGAGGTGTGAAGGAACCTTTTGGGGGCTTGGAGATACAGACAATCTAGTGCTGCGCTCAGGAACCAGAGGGCAGATGAAGTCCCATCCCAGGGCACCCATCATTCCTCCAACCTCCTTTTCTGGGACTCCCATCACCCCTTCCCAGGTCCCCCATCATCACCCCTCCCCTAACCCCATCTCCCCTGAGCGTGGCTGTGGTTTCTCCACCCTGGCTTGCTCTTCACTGGAAAATTGATTCCTCCAAAAGCTAATGTTGCATTTGTGTTACTCAGACGGCTACCTGTCCCGCTGTAATGATCTTAATTCGGTATTTATGACGATCCCGAGCCCTAATAAGAGCAGTAATTGAGAGAACACAGAGGCTGGGAGGTATAACCTCACGGTGCAGGCACGCAAGCAAACGATCATTTTAATGAAAGATCCATTTCCCCTCAAAACCACGCTTATTAACGGGATTTAATATCTGCCTCGAGTGACCGTTTAAGCCAAAAAAACATATCACAGCGACCAGAGTCCCCATCTGCTCAGTGTCCTCGGAGGAGGCAGGGGCAAACACTTCTCTCTCTCTGCTGCAAGGTGTAGTCGTGTTCCTGCCTGTTCTCGGGTGGGATTTGCTCTTGGTGTCAAAAGGATTTCTGGTTTTGAAGGAAGAAACTCACGGTGAAAACCTATCTGGGGGCTTTTTTGGAGGTGACCTGGTGGGGTTGGCTCTGGCTGTTTGGCTTTTTCCTGGCTGGAGAAAAGGGCAGCCCTGCATTTGGGGCACCTGCAAGCTCAGAAGCTCTGCGCCGGGGTTTTCTAAGGAGAAAGAAATGAGCTGAGGGTTGGTCCGTGTTACTGGTTTCACGTTACTGGCCTGTTATTGACTTGGAGATGGCTCACGTGGGGCCACAGAGTCAACAACACCCAGCCTGCGCCCCGGCTTTGGCCGGACCTGTTTCCCAGCGGCGAGATGAAGGCCAGGTGAGATAACAGCTCTGCAAAATCTTGACGTTGTCCTCCTCCTGGGCTGGGATCTCCTCCACCGTATGGATCCACACGTAGAGCAATGTGAGCTGTGGGTGCTCAGTATGTGCCCAGACCCATCTTCTGCTCATGATCCCACCTGGACAGCCTCCCAGGAGAGGTTCCTGCTCCACTATATGCGTATTTTGAGCCCAGGACAACCATAGAATGGGTTGGGTTGGAAGGGACCTTAAAGACCACCCAGTTCCACCCTCCTGCCCAGGCAGGGACACCTCCCACAAGAGCAGGTTGCTCCAAGCCCCCTCCAACCTGGCCTTGAACCCCTCCAGGGATGGGGCAGCCATGGCTGGTCTGGGCAAGAGAAGTGACGCCTGGAAAGTGGCAATTAAATTAAAACCCCTCAAACCTACAGGTTCTTTATTAAGGTGCATGAATGCAGACTCCACCTGAGCCCTGAGATGATGCACACACCATGATGTCCAACCCATCCATGAATTTATCATCAGAGGAAACAAACCATGGAGCCACCAAGCACGACAAGGGCCTGCAGGCTGCTGAGATGACCCCTCCTGTCCCTGGCTGGGCCTGTTCATGTCCCTGGTGACCTTGACATGCTCACCTGGCTTCTGGTAGCACTTTTAATCAGCGTTCTGCCCTTACTGGTGTCCTATCTGCTCTGGGAGCAGACTTGGAGGCTCCAGCAGGTCACCGTTGCCTCCGGGCGAGCCCAGCTTGCGCCCGGGGCTGAATGCCAGTCTGTCCTCCCGGTGGATAAATCACTCCTCGGCATCTTTCTAGGGCCCCAGGATTGCTGTATCCCGGTCTTCTCCAGAGATGGCAGCACGTCCCCAGCCAGGGCTGGCCTCCGGGAGCCAGCCCCAGCAAGCGAGGAGGGGGCTGCCAACCATCCATCTCAACTTGCCCACCTTGGGCAACCCACTTTTTTAAACACATACGGTTTGGGGTTTTGGGGGTTACATCAAAGCTCAGAGGCCTTTCCTATTAGTGAGCTTGGAGAAAAAAAAACCCTAAAATAAAAAGGAAAAGAAAATATGAAGGAAAATAAATTTAAAAACCCACAGTCCCTGCAACCTGTTTGGTTGTCAACGTGGCTAAACAGGAATCAACACAGCCCAGAGGCTCTCCAGCGAGATGGTGAGGGGGTGGGAGCTGCTGTCCCTGATGGCGTCCTCCTCCCAGGCTCCTGGTACTTTGCTCAGTCATTCCCAGTGGTCCCTTTGGTGCCAGGTTGCTCCCGTGCCAGCCAGCCCCAAAGGGACAGACCTACCCGCTTAATGGAGGCAATAAAGAGCTGCTCTTTGCTTTCTGGAGCTGTCATGCCGTGCCCTGTGGCACTGCTGGTGCCAGGCATTCAAGGTGTCACCGGTGTCACCAGCATCACCCAACCACCCCAATCATGCATGGACATAAATCGAGCATGGCCAGGGGTGGTGGTGATGGGGTGGGTGTTTCTCTTTCAGCTCCTGAAATCCAGGCACGATTTGGGACGAGCTCATTTCCCGTCAAATTGTTTAGTTCTTGCAAAGAGCAATTTTCTTTCTTTCTTTCTTTTTTTTTTTCTTCTTTTAATTTATTTTTTTTTATTGTCTGCCTGCGTTTTTCAGCTCTCCTGGAAAGAGGAAGGCTCGTGCCCGGGCAGGCTGCCTGTGTAAGACACAACCCCTGGTTTGATTTATTCTGTTAACCCCTGCACCCAGGGACTTGCACCACCAAAAAAGTGAACCTGCCACGTCAGTGCTCAGCCCTGATTAAGGGTTTTTTTTTGGAAGGAGGGGAGGGAGAAGGGGGAAGTGGATAAGTCTACAGAGGGACTTGGATAGACTGGATAGATGGGCCAATGTTAATGGCATGGCCTTCAACGAGGCCAAGTGCCGGGTCCTGCACTTGGGCCACAACAACCCCATGCATAGCTACAGGCTTGGGGCAGTGTGGCTGGAGAGCTGCCTGGCAGAAAAGGACCTGGGGGTGCTGGTCGACAGGAGGCTAAACATGAGCCAGCAGTGTGCCCAGGTGGCCAAGAAGGCCAATGGCATCCTGGCTTGCATAAAGAATAGTGTGACCAGCAGAAGTAGGGAGGTGATTGTCCCCCTGTACTCAGCACTGGTTAGGCCACACCTTGAGTATTGTGTCCAGTTCTGGGCACCTCAGCACAAGAGAGATATCGAGGTGCTGGAGCGAGTACAGAGGAGGGCAACAAAGCTGGTGAGAGGCCTGGAAAACAAGGCTTATGAGGATCGATTGAGGGAGTTGGGGTTGTTTAGTCTGAGGAAGAGGAGGCTGAGGGGAGACCTCATCACTCTCTACAACTGCTTGAAAGGGCACTGTAGAGATATTGGTGCTGGTCTCTTCTCACGGGCAATGAGCGACAGGACAAGAGGGAATGGCTGCAAGCTGCAGCAGGGTAGGGTTAGGCTAGACATTAGGAAAAAATTTTTCACGGAGAGAGTGGTCAGCCAGTGGAATCAGCTGCCCAGGGAGGTGGTGGAGTCACCCTCCCTGACTGTGTTTAAGAGCAGATTAGATGTGGTGTTGAGAGATCTAGTGTAGGGGGGAACTTGTAGAGTAGGGCTGATGGTTGGACTTGATGATCCCAGGGGTCTCTTCCAACCTAAATGATTCTATGATTCTATGATTCTTTGATTCTAAGTCAGGCTGCTGACGGCAGTGGGGCATCGAGATAAGGGCTGAGGATGGGGGAGGCTTTGGAAGAAAAACGATGTCAGGCTTTGCAAAGCACAAGTCAGGCTGGTTTTTGGTTTAAAAGGGTTGAAATCCACCCCTCCAGGGGAGGGATGGTGTCCTCCCTGCCCTGCACTGAAGCTGTCCCCTTGAAAAGCCACCAGGATCCCAACAGCTTCCCCAACCACAGGCAGCAAAGTCCAGAAGCTGAGTCCTCTTGGCTGAATTTCTATGAAATCCATGCAACTTTCCTAGGAGCCCAGAGGGTTTGTTTTGTTGTTTGGTTGGGTTGTGTTGTTTTTTTTTTTTTCTCCAAGTGGGCCAACCCTGGAAATCATCTTGGAGGGAAGATAATGCCAATGACCCTTGGGAGGACATATGGTCCTTATTAGAGGCAAGACACCCGAGGTAAACATGGAAGCAAAAGGAAGACAACAAACACTTCCCAAGAAACGGACAGATTGTACCAAGTAGCCTGTTCCTGGTTTTGAGCTCAGAAGGGGGAGAAAAAAAGAAAAAAGCCCAGCAATTTTCCTATTATTGCAAAAATATCCCATCAGAGGCGACTGTCAGTTGAGAAGCCTGAAGCCCCAGATGGGTATTTAAGGTTCCATTAGCTGCCAGGAAAACGAGCTCCAGGAGATGCCAAAACCCCTTCCTGAGCTGTGACATGAGACACCAGAAAGGAGTGGGAGGCTGGGAAAAACCTTGGAGCAACCACCCTACGGGGTGCCTTCTGCTCAGGAAAGGACTCCAAATGAGCAGACTGCAGCCTCCATAAGCTGCTTGGATGGACCAGGACAGGATTTGGCCTCAGCTCCATCTTTGACCCTGTTTTTTGTGGATACTGCTTGAGGGCTGAATGTGGCAGGGTCCCATCCAGCCTTTTGGAAGACAACAGGATCGTTCCCACCATCAGAGGCGCCCACGTGCTTCGGTGTGCTCTGCTGGATCAGGTCTGCAGGGCTGGGAGAGGGGTTAAAAGAGGTCCTGGGGTGGGTGCTGGGGACTGGGACTTGCATGGGAGGTCAAGCTGGGAGTCAGCTAAAAGACCTTCCTTTCCATCAGACCCTCTTGCTTTAGTCATGGGAACAGGGAGGGCTGGGTCTGCAGGTCCTCCCCACCGCAGTGAAGAAGGCTTGGAGCTGCATGGTGAACGAAACCGAAGCGAGGACTGGGAGCAGCTCGTCGGAAATGGAGGTGCTGCCTCAAACCACAGCTTGCCCGGGCCGGGGGGTTGCTGTATAACAAACTTCCTTTGCAAAGTTCCTGTTACAAAAGCAAGGTTTTACAAAAGAACAGCCCAAAAGTGCTGGTGGCAACCACCTGCCTTGCCCATGCTGGAGTCGGTCACCTCCAGCAGAACGTTTCACTGGGGTTTCAGAGGAACTGGAGGACTTTGCAAGGACAGTTTTCCATTGGATCATGGATGAAGGGGTGCACCTGAGCCCTGCCTGGCCCCCACCTGAGTGGGATCCCAGCTTGGAGGCCAAGGCTTTGCTCCTAGCAAGGTTGGGGAAGGGAGGACTGGGGTCGTGAGTGGGGAATTGCTACGCAACAGAGAGCTTCCAGTGCCATCTGTGGTGAGATGCTGGCCCAGGTTGCTCAGAGAGGTGGGAGATGCCCCATCCCTGGAGACATTCCAGACCAGGTCAGATGGGGCTCTGAGCAGCTTGGTCTAGTTGAAGATGTCCCTGCTCATGGCATGGGATTGGACTAGATGGACTTTAAAGGTCCCTTCCCACCCAAACTATTCCGTGATCTGCCAAGGCAGAAGCCCCAGCAGAAGCAGCTTTCCTGGAGCTGGGATTTTGGGGCAGATGAGCTGCACTCAGCCAGGCTTGCAGTGGGAAGAGGGGTTACCTCCAGTGTCCCACCAACACCCTACGTATGACCAGACACACCAGCTCCAGGTTGCACCTCAATGTGGACCTCCCATGACATATATGAGGACAATGAGGACATTGTGTGGGGCTGGACATAGAGCAGGGTCTTCTCTGGGGGCTCTGGCTGCCTCTAGGGCCATGGAGAACCCACCCTCTCAGCCTGGGCTCAGCTGTGGCTCCTGGCAGCCCACCCTGCACTAGGTTAGCCAGGATGCCACCAGAGCTCATTGAGCCTTGGTGTCCTTGGACCTGCACTGGGGCTCCCAGAGCAGCACTGGGACTCTCAGACTAGCAGTGTGGGTGGAGCTCCTGAATCAGTACCAGAGCTGCCCATAACACTTGGCATCAGGGCTCCTGGCTAGGCACCAGGTCTTGCTGTGAGCCTGGGGCTCCCAAACCGGTCCCAGGGCTAGCCCAGCATTCCCAGAGAAGCAGCAGGACTCCTGAACACCACGGTGGCCAGTCATGCACAGGGCTACTGGGCTGGTACCTGGACTCTCAGACTGGATGGGGAGCAACTGTTCGAGGGGGTCCCAAACCGGCATCGGGGCTGGCCGTGCAAGGGGTTCCTGGAACGGCACTGGGAATCCCAGTGCCTCAGGGCTCCTGGAGCAGTACCAGCGCTCCTGGCCTGGTACTGGGACTGGCACCGGGGCTGGCCATGCGCCGGGCTCCTGAACCGGCACCGGGACTCACCAGAACTTGGGGCTCCCGCAGCCGCACCGGGACTCCCGTCCCGGTACTGGGACAGTGGGACCGGCCGTGAGAGTGCCTGTGCTCGGGGCTCCCGTCCCGGTACTGGGACAGTGGGACCGGCCGTGAGAGTGCCTGTGCTCGGGGCTCCCGTCCCGACATCGCTGCTAGCCCGGCGTCGGTTCTCCCGGAGCAGCCCCGGGANGTAGCGGCGGCGCAGTCGTGCGGCGGCGGCGGGATGAACGGGACGGGCCCGGGGCGGTGCGAGCAGGGCAGGACTCTGCCGACCGGGGCCGGTCCGCTGGTCAGCGCCCTCATGTTCTCCGCCGGCCTCTTGGGCAACCTCCTGGCCCTGGGGCTACTGCTGCGCTGCCGCCGGGGACCCCGAGCCCACCCGCCTTCCCTCTTCCACGTCCTGGTGCTGGCCCTTGTGGTCACCGACCTGCTGGGCACCTGCTCCGTCAGCCCCTTTGTCCTGGCTTCCTACCACCACAACCTCACCCTGACTGCCCTGGCCCAAGGAGGACACATCTGCCTCTACTTTGGCTTCGCCATGAGCTTCTTCGGCCTCGCCACCATGCTCATCCTCTTCGCCATGGCGCTGGAGCGATGCCTGGCCCTAGGGCAGCCCTACTTCTACGAGCGTTTTCTTAGCCCCCGGACGGGTTTGGTTGCCCTGCCTGCCATCTACACCTTCTCTGCAGCCTTCTGCTCCTTGCCACTGGTGGGCTTCGGGCGGTACGTTCAGTATTGCCCTGGCACCTGGTGCTTCATCCAGATGCACCTGGACTACCTCCAGCAGAACGGCGGAAGGGAGGTGTCCGGGTTGGATGTCACCTTCTCGCTGCTCTATGCCACCCTCCTCCTCTTCCTCATCCTCTCCGTGCTGCTCTGCAACCTCAGTGTCATCGCCAACCTGGCCCGCATGCACCGCCGTGGCCAGAAGACCCGACGGCTAGCCACGCTCGAGCAGCCCCGGGCAACCGGTGGCTGCGGCCGGCGCATGTTCTCCATGGCTGAGGAGATTGACCATCTCCTTCTCCTCTCCATCATGACCATCACCTTCGTCATCTGCTCCCTGCCATTCACGGTGAGTGCTACTGCTTCTCCTCTGGGGTGGGGTCCCTCTTCCCAGCACCCCTATTTCTCTTCGTTCCCTTTATAAGGCTCCCCCCTACTCCACTGCCCAAACCTCAAGGGCTGAGGTCAAACCTTAGCTCCTCCTGAAGCTCAGGAGACCCTGTGTCTGTCACAAACTGGGCAGTTTGCACATACCATGGGGAACCCATATCCCAAATGCTGGCATGAAGACAGGGTGGCAGGAGAAAAGGGTGACAGGGGGACAGGGTGGCAGAAAGATGGGGGTGGCAGAAGGATGAGGTGGCAGAAGGATGGAGTAGTGGAAAGACAGGGTGGCAGAAAGATGGGGTGGCAGAAGGATGAGGTGGCAGAAGGATGGAGTAGCAGAAAGACAGGGTGGAAGGAGGATGGGGTGGCAGGAGTAGAGGTGTCCTCCTATCCTGCCAAGGCTCCAAGACCAGGCACTGTGGCCCAGACAGTGTCCAAGTTAGAGGTCCCCTGGACCACAGAGCAGTTACTGTGGTTCCCAGGAGCTGGATGCTCATCATGGAGGTGTGAGGTGTGGCAGAGCAATTAATTAGACACACAAAGATGGGGATGAAGGAGATGCCTCTGGGCTGGGCTGGAAACAGTGGGTATCTGTTGCTGGGCAGGCAGTGTTATCCCAGATTTCTGTAGTGAAGGGGAAGGATGGAGCTGGAAATTTGGGGAAGCGGCAATTTGGGGGACATGGAGGTCTCCCTTCCTCTGCAACACCACCAGGACGCAGACATGGAGATGGGTGATTGCTGGGAACGGAGATCCAACACATGGACCACTGCA
>VZTM01041162.1:103948-118775 GCA_013400555.1 Jacana jacana | reverse complement strand
GTAGATTGGATGTGGTGTTGAGGGATCTGGTGTAGGGGAGAACTTGTAGAGTAGGGCTGATGGTTGGACTTGATGATCCCAAGGGTCTCTTCCAACCTGAATGATTCTATGATTCTATGATTCTATGACTGCACCCTGTTTCCTCGAGCATCACTGGCAGAGGAGCTACAGGACCTTCCAGCAGGTTCAGCACAACCCCTCTGTGCCACCCCGCAGCAGCCACCCCGGGGCAGTCCTCCTCCGCAGCACTGCTCTTCAGGTGGACTTACACAGAACACACAAAGTCTAATCAACATCCAAAAAAACCCCTCCTACATTTGAGTCCTTCAGAAAAGGTGAGATCTGCAGGCTCATGCAAGGTGTGAGTTCTCAGTGGAGCTCCCCCTACCTCTCTGGGGCGTTGCCAGCTCCAATTAACTAGTTTTTCCAGGGAAAGTGAGCTCGTTACAAACTTGCTACCACATTAGATCTTTCATGTCACTCAGGTACTTTGGATTTTAAGGTATGACTTAAAGAACTGAGCAGAAAAACACTGTCTGGGAGATTTCTATATCCTTGAGAAGCATTACACAACCAGAGCCTGCAAGCATGAATTGAGTCAGTCAAAATAACCAAGAAATATTTCCAGAAATCTAACAGACAAGTGAAATAAAACCAAGTGTGGGCTGGCAGTGGAGAGCTGGTTATTAAGGAAGACAGGCTGGTGTGTTTAAAAAGCATTAGATTCAACTGTCAAGAGGCTTCCCTGGCTGAACAACAATTTGCAGGATTTGTTAAAAGATTTAAAAGACTAACTGTTCTAAAGGACACTGAAACGTTCAGGGTTGCTTGGTTTTATTTAGTCACTGAGATTTGATCTGATCTATAATCATCCAAGCTACCACACTGGCTAATTGGAAAACCTGCAAGGCTTTAATGTCCCCATCTCCCAGGGGACAATGTCTGAGGGATCCTCCTTAGCAGGGGGTGTAACACGCCTGGTGAGGACACGGCGGTGATGAGCAGCCACCCTCACTCCCCACCACCAGACCAGACCTGGCTGCTCTGTGAGCAGGGCTGGAACAGCACAGACACTTCTGCTCAGCTCGAATGGTGGCTCCTCTCCATGATCTCCTCTCCCACTCACCCACCCTTCCACATGACTCACTGCTCTGGAGGCTACAGCTTTTCCTCCCCAAGGCTGATGGGCTCGCTAGTAAAAAGCCCAAACCCAGCAGGTAATACAATGAATTACTTGAGCAAGTGTGTTTGCAAAGCTTCAAGACATCTCCTGCTGGCTCCAGCCTTGGGGCACTGCACTGCACACCCTGCCCAGAAAAGAAGGGGAGCGCTGGGTGGACCCTCGAGAGCAGCAACCTCTGCCTGCCTCTTCCTAGCAGGGAGAATCAGCTTAAAGCAGCCCTACAGAAACCACTCCAAAAACATGTACAGGTGGCCCTGAAAAATGCAGTAGCTGCTGTGTGCTGGGGGCAACCTGTGAGTTCATCCTCAGCGGGTGAAATCCGTCTGCTTTCAAAGAGCGTCAGGGAGGGGAAAGAAGTGAGCTGTGACCACAGCCACCCTGCACGCTCTCCTGCAGGCTCCAGGAGCCTGCAGACCTAAAGCCTTCTGGTTTTTTAAGTCATTCCACAGAAAACCAGTAAAAAGTGAGCGTGAGAAGACAATGAATTCCACTCATTCTGAAAGTCAGTGCTAATTATTGAGGCAGTAACGTCACGCTGAAGGACACAGCAGAGTACCTGAACTGGAACGCGCTTCCCAGCTGGGTAAGTACCTAACCCAAGGCAACCAAAAACCTCCAAGGAGCCACCAAGCCAAGCATGGGCCACCACCAGCACCCCCTCCACTGCCCTGAGCTCATGCCCCAGCCACACCAGTGGCTCCACGCTGGGAGGACTGGTCCTTGCTGCCTCTGCCCAGCGCCCACCAGGCGTGGGACAGCAGGGTGTTATGAACTGCCGCTCGCATCGAACCAGCTCATGGGAACAAGGGAGCTATTGGAAGCACAAATACAGGCCAGACAGAAGGCCTGTTGTTTAGATAAGTAAATATTTTACTGCTAGCAAAAACACAGCAGTGTCACAGTCAGAGACTTAACAGGGCTGCGACTCCAGTACGGACTGCAGTGCTGGGAACTCCTTCAGCTGGATGGGAAGGGAATTGTGTGAACAGAACCTCCTAACACATTTTAACTCTTTTTATTTTTATATAGGTCAATAGATACATGTGTATATATAAAAGCATGCCTCTTGCAGGTTTCCAAATTACTATAAAGTTTAGTTTTTGGAAGTTAGAATCCAAAGAGAAGGGCTGACAGGGGGTCACTAAGCCTGGAGTACTCATGTAACTCAACTGGTTGGAACTCGATGACCTTTAAAGTCCCTTCCAACCCCAACCACCCCGTGACTCCGTGAATTTGGAAGTGGATTTGTATTTTTGCACAGCCTGCTTCCACTTCCCTCCTTCTCCCACCACAGGAACCTCAGCACACACCACCTTCTGCTGTGTTTCTAATGAAATCTGCTTCAGGGAAGGACCATAAGTGCTCTCCAGCACTTACCTTTTGTTTAGCACCATGTTTCCTAGTTTCAAGTCTCTGTGCACAATATTTTTCTGTAAAACATATAATAACATAACATGAGCAAAAGCATATTTGTTACAGAAGTACACAGACAAAAGCACAAAGTATCTTCAGAAATCATGTCATCTCCATTCTTGGAAACAACCCAGAACCAGGGCTGGAGTCGGGCCGCTCCCCGGGTACTTTGTGCACTTCACTCTCGACTCTGGTCAGAAGGACAGAACGACCAAATTCCCTCCTTTGAACACACAGGCTGGCTTGACTAAAACCAAGAGGCCTGAAACACACGCCTCCAGGCTCAGTAACACCCATATGAGGAGCATTTCCCCCAAAGGGGATGCTTTGCTGCTCTGCCAGGGAAGGGTGGGTGTTCCTCCCCACGGGGTAAGAACTCAAACAGTGATTGTTGGTACAATTATTTCTACTTCGTTGATCTCAAACTTGTAGCTCCAGGTTCTGACCTCCAAAACCCATCCTTACACTGTGATTTATTTTGCTTTGAAAGGAAATAGCTTCAAGTGTTTCCCCACATCAGATTAGCCTCTGCTCTCCTCTTCCACCACCCCGTCCTGAGGTTCCCAACACCATAGTTCACCCGATCTGCATTTGGTCTGGCTGGGCCCTCCCTCCACAGCCAATAAACGCTGTGTTGTCATCAAACACAGACAGGGGAGGGGAAGGGAATGCTCTTCTATGGCTTCAGGTTATGAGGAAAGAGCTGGAACACCCAAACTCTGTACCTGTGCCACTGCCTGCACAAGGAACTCTTAAAACACCTATTATCCCAATGGGAAAACCAGCCTCCCAGCAGCAAAAGGGCTCGCAGGGACTGTACCTTATGTAATGCTTCCACCACTCGTACCACGTCATAAAATATCACTACCGTCTCCCGCTCGCTCAGCCTCTTCTCTTTAATGACATAATGCTGCAAGTTGATCAGATCTGCTGTTTTGTCACTGAAATCGTGAGCACAGAGACAGTCTAACACAAGACAAATGCGCTTCTTCATTTTCCTGACCATCCTGTTGGCTTCTAGGTCCTCTATGATTTCACAGGCTCGGTCCTAGAGGGAGGCAAACAAACGAGCAGTGGCTCAGGGAAGCTGTCAGGGGATATGCACTTCCATACAGAGCACTAGAGAATATATAACTGCACCACAGCCATCCCAAAGTGAGGAAATGCAGCCACAGTGCTTGATCTTTGCCCTGAGCTGGCATTTCAAAAAAGACACCTGATTTCTGCTTAAAGAAGCCAGAGGAAGTCTCTGCTGTTTGGCTGTATGTGTATGTGACACACACATGCTGTATGTCAGCACCCATCGTGTCTAGATACACCCAGACACCTTTGGGTAAAGCCTAGAAAAACCTCCAGAGTGGTACAGACTGGGTGAATACCCGGGTCCAACACAGTGGTGATGAGAAGAGAGCTCTTAAGACACAATTAACAGTTGTTCCATAGTGCTAACCAGGACACAGCTGAGCTGGATGTTTGGCTTCTTTAGGATATAGTACAGATGGCTTCAAGTGAAAAAATCTGTTGACAAAAATGTAACCAGGAGCAAGCAAGGCAAAACCAACACCCAAACCAGGTGCTAACAGCAGCTCCGGTCTCACACGAGACACTGATCAGCCCATCGAGGGCTTTAACTCGCTGAAACAGTCTCTTGGCAATTTGTCCCCTCTCACAACTCGTCATAAACCAGCACAGAGACTGGAAAGCACAAACTCAGTTCCAAAGGGCACTCTGTGGGCAAAAATCAATTAGCCAGGGAAGCAGCTATTGTCCTAACTGAAGGGGACACTGCTGAGCGCCTGTCCTGGCCTTGAACTTCCCACATTTCCCAAATCCCAAACCCTGTTACGTCCCACTTAACCTTCAAAAAAGCCCCTGCTGCAAACTTGCTTGTTTGGAAGCAGCAGGTTAATCTCAGCACTGGGCTGGTAATTCCTTACACCCAGGGACAGGGTGAGCAGAAACTGTACATTAAACAAGAGCAGGTCAAGCCCTGGCGTTCCCCCAGCCCGGATGGTCACCAGCTGTACCTGGAAGAGCCCGTGATGATGAACCACTCCCTCCTGGTTGTGGAGCAGGGAAAGGAGAGAATACTCCGTGTGCAGCAGCATCTTGCCCTGTCGTTCCTCCTGGGTTTCTATTCCTTTATCACCCCTTTCTTCTAAGGTGAGAATCTTCACGAAGAGGGAAAAGACCTCTGAAAAAACCCAGCTCCCAGAAAAACTCAAATGCCCCCACAAACCTCTCACATTCTAGGTATTCACATGTGTTTAAGAGCTGATGTAATTACTCTCATGTTTGCATACTTGCCACCAACCAGTCTGAGCTCACATCTGTGCAGAAGGCACAGTGGGAGCTTGATTAACACAGCAAAGCAGCTCAGGTGGCTTTTTGCAAATATCCCAGTGATTTTTTTCCCCACTGGAGTCCCCCATTCCAGGCACAGGGGAGCAGAGGGCTCCAGGAGAGCAGCTGGGGGCTGAGCTGGACACCAGATCCGTACCTGGCAGATGGGAGGGCAAATTCCAGTAGCCATTGCTGACAGCCCACTGGCCCCCACCGACAGCCCACGCTACTGCCAGCTCTTCTGTCACGAGACTGCCACTCAAAAGGCTCTGAAGAGCTGGAAGCCCCACAGTTTGCTTACCTTTAGCTGATAAAAGTCATCTGTCCCATCCTTTCTTGCCAAACACTGAACAATACTTGGCACAGGGGAGTTACCTAAGCGTGGACCTGAGAGCACAAAGCAAAAACAGACTTGTTTTCCTTTAAGCAGCAATGACTAATCCAGGGTTACATCAGTAAGCAAGTGTCACGCACTTTACATCAGTTTAAACTAAGTTCCTTTTTCATTTTTTTTTTCCAGGAGACTGAAAGTGATCCAGAAATTACCATCTTAAGAATTAAGAAAAAAAAGAAAAGGCATTGAACTCTGAGGCCTCCTTGGACACTGTTTCATTTGTTCACGGCAGAAACATTTAACAAAAGCCCACACGTGGCACAGCTGCTTTCAAAAATTCAAATTTCTGCATGCCTGAACCATAAGGCTTTTACATTTCCCAGCAACACCCGTGGCAACTGCTATTGCCACACCTCAGCCCCGCTGCCACCTCTGTGGGCACTGCTCAGGTAGGCAATCAGCCCAGATTTCGGGCTGACATACAGTCTCTGCTCTGTGGTTCAAATCAATCAGCTGCCAATTGATTATTCACTGGTTTCCACTGTGAAATTAGCCCAAATTTCAGGCTGACATGCAGTCTCTGCTCTGCGGTTCAAATCAATCAGCTGCCAATTGATTATTCACTGGTTTCTGCTGTGAAGCCCACTGTGTTTTTGTCAGTTTATGTAACTAGTTCTGAACTACCAAGTGTCCCAGCAGTCCTCAGGTGGCAGCAGAGTGCCCTTGCCTTGCCACACTCCGCTTACAGCCACCACTCCTGCACTACTAACTGGCCTACAGGCTGATTTGACAACCATGTTCCATGCAAGCAGGGCTGAACATCTCCCCAGAGCTCTAACTACAAAGCCCCTTGAATTGATTTGCTCTTCTACAAAGACTAAGAATGTAATTCTAAAGAAGACAAAAAAACCCAACAAACAAACAGGGAAAAGGAAGAGCCCCTACTAATCTTAAAAGCTCTGCCTGCCTCCCTGTATTAGTTTTACAGATCCCCATGGCTTGAGCAGCTGCAGAAGCTCCAAGGGCTGCACCAAGGGACTTGCAGGCTGAGGTAACACTAAATTACGCCTCTGCTCCGCCTTTTATTTCCAGTTTTGCAATCAGCAGCTACCTTGAAAAGCAAAGAAGAAACCCCTCCCTGCTTACCTAGTATGAAAGGGCCCGCTCTCTTGGCGTTATTTCCAGAGATCCCTGTACAAAGAGCTTTTGCCTTAGCGGATGTTTCCCCAGCTCCTCTGTCTGATGCTCGCCGCTTCATCCTTGGCTCTTGAAAAGAGAAAGGAGATGACATCTGATGAGCAGCTGAGTTAATTTCTTATATTATCCCTCATTTCATACTGCAAGGCTTTCACCTACGGATGCACTCGTGTCTCTGCCTACTCGTGTTTCTAGAAAAAAGGGGAAAAAAAACCACCCAACCCCAAGCTGTGGCTCATTTCTGATGGCCCAGTTGTGGGCTGGAGCCTTAATGCATTTTTGAAGGCATAAATCAGCCTCGTTATTCAAAGCAACATTTCCTAGAACGGTTGTCTGAGAGACATAGTGGGAACGAGTCAAAATAATGGAAGCTTGTTTTACAGCAAAAACAAGTTTGCCAATTAACATATTCCAAAAAACCTCTGAAAGGAAGTGTCTAAGTTACCCTGCTGTACGTGTGGCTGCTTCTGATTCAGCCCAGGGGCTTCTGTGGGCCCCTTCCCAGAGGATTTCACTCTTAATGGATATTCCAGGGACAGGAAACCGTGGTGCCAGTACGTGGGCTCTCCTGCACCATCACTCCACGCAAAGAACCATTTCATCTACTGAATGAGAGTCTCAGGCTTGGCATCCAAGTGTTTATTCAAGGTCCACACGCCACTACAATTCAGCACAACCAGCTACAGGTTTGACTCAGCCCTGCTTAGCCAGGTGTTGCAGAGAACACCGTTTCCAACAAGCATTTTCTGCTGCTCTGAAACCTAAAGAGGATTTGGGGCGGGTGTTGCAGAACCGATACCTCAAGGGCCAAATCAATTCAAGCCTCTGTGACTAAGAGGCTCCTTCCCCGAAGGAGAGCCTTGTTTCGGTTTAGCAGGAAAAGAACCTCCTGTGACGGCTGCCCCCACGTGCTGCATGTTCACTGCCAGCACAAACCAGCTGCAGACTGAAGTTTTGCTCCCAATCCACCCCCCTCTTCACCTTTAGCTCTTGGAAAAGAGTTTCAAAGACTTTCACAAGTATCTAGACATTAAATGCTCCTGCTGTAACTTTTCAAAGATTTATGGTGGGGTTTTTTTTTTGAAGGGGGTGGGGGAGAATTGGGACTAAGCACAAATCCATTTTCTTACTCTGAGCAAGTCAAAACCAAGCCCCAGGAGCCTTCTCTGAGAGGTTACTACAGCAGATTGGGAAAATATTTTGGGGTTGGACTTATGTGCTTTAAAAAAAGTCCCAGTGTTTCTTCACCACGTAAGAGGCCGATAAATCACCGCGCTTTGAATGAAGTTTACCCTCTGGCAGTCCCACCCTTTCTGTGGACACAAGCGTGAGCTCACTGCATTAACTCATCTGGCAGTACCTGTCACCAGATCCCAGATAGCAGGGGAGATAAGGGGGAGGAATTAGAGCAAACTCCTCATCCCTGCGCTCCCGCCTCCCACCAGCCCAGCTGAGCAGAACGACGTCCTCGGCCCCACGCGCTCCCGGTCCTGCTCATTCCGCATCCCTGACCTAATATCTGATGCTGCCTTACGAAATTCCCCCACTGCCATCCCTGCTGGAAGCACATGAGTAAGATTTCCACTGGAGAAACCCCCACTGCACAGAAACTCTGAGATAATGAGGGTTGTGCAATCCCAGCTGGATAGGAATCGCTGGTGCAAACAGCGTTATCGTAAACAAAATAATCTGAGGACTCACGTAGTTCAGCATCAACTGTATCCTTACTCTTCTTTCCAAACTAGGTTTTCCAACGTCTCAGGAGACAGGAGTCATCACCTTGGAGAAGGCTGGATGGTCGAAAGGTCGAGGGCTCTGTAATGCGAAACGAGATACACTTGATGCTGCGATTCTGGATTATTCTTGATTACGATAACGTGGTATGCACCAGAACTTCTGCAGCCTCACACATCTGCGCTTATTTTGGCTTAGAAAAGGCCTGGAACTCCTGACACCACCTGAGAGAATAAAAGGGCTCCTGAAGCTGAGTCCCTGCAGAGCCGCAGAGAGGGCCCTGCTCAGCAAGACAAACACCTCGAGGATCTCAAAAGGCATTTTGTGACGCGAGACAGACCTTCAGAGCAGAAACAAACACATTCTCTGCTGTAACCTCCCCCCCACGGTACTATCTGGCCTGTTTTTAACAGTATCATAAACACTCCCAAGTCAGCAATGGTGCCACAACAGAGCCCTCCCCACCGGAAGCAGTTTTGAATCACGGCAAGAGTTAATGGTTAAAGCTCAGACTTGAACGGAACAACTTCTGCAAAGAGCCAAGAAGAATACATTGAGTTTTGCCCTTTTCAAATCCCCACTGCAAGTTCATGCCTTTTTACAATTCATACTCAGCCTCTTAAAAAAAGAACCCAAACCAATAAAACTTACTCAACTACCCTCAGTACCGCTCAACAGTACAGCTGGTCCCATTTAGAAAGAGAAATTTAGGATTTAAATCTGGACCCTCTAGACCTGAATCTGTACCACCTCCATGAAATGCCTAAAGTCTAACCCTCAGGTATTGCCCCTGTTACCCATTTCTTAACCCAGGTTTGCTTTACTGGTAGCCAGCCCGAGCAACTTCAAACACACAGGGATCGATTGGGACGCAGGAGCCAAACTCCCAGCACCCCCCAAACCACGGCGTGTCGTCAGCTGCTCCTGGGGGGGCTGCAGGGACCACCACAGGTCTTTCAGACCTTTCTGAATGAAAGCACCACAGTTACTCATGCTCTGATGAACACCACTCAGATCACAGCTCTGGCAGCCACTCACCAGCCAGCACTTTCGGAATGAGTCGTCCCGGCACGGGGAGCGAGAGGAGGCGGCCCAGCCCCACCGCTGCCCAGAGGACACCCCAAAGCTTACATACCACAGCTCTGGCACAGAATACGGGTAAGAACGAGTGAGAAACACACCAATATACACAAATCAAACCACAATCCTGTGCCACCGATAGCACCGCCCACCCCATCTCCCTGCTCCGGCTGCATCGCCAGGGCAGAGCCCACCCAAAATCTCAGCAGCACCCAGAGGGTTCAGAGAAGAAGCGAGCACTTGGGGTTCCTCTGAGACCAGAATGAAGGATGGTCAGATGGAAGGAAGGTCCCAGAGCAAAGGGAAGAAAAGCAGGGGCTGAGAAAAAGCAGGAAGATTGTTCCCTTTTCTGCACGTTGTGTAACCCCAATTAGAGCAAGGAAATTGGTCAAAAGGGCACAGAGTTCCTTGTGCAAGTCTCCTGCAGAACAAGCGGCCACCCAGCAGGCACAGGGCTAAGACCAGCATTTTGAGACAGGGCTTAAGGAAAGCCTTAACCCAAGAGGAGCAACACAGGAGGCTCCCCCTCCCCACCGTGCCAGCCAGGGTCTTCCACCCACCAACTCATTTCATCTTGCCTTGGGCCAGGGCTGGTACAAAGCTCTGAGTTCAAGGGGCTTCACTGCTAGAAGTACTCAGGGTTTTGCTCAGACACCAACAGCTGAGCCAAAGCCCGGGTGAACCAGCTTTAAATGAGTTTTAGGAAAAAGCCATAGTAACCCCAACAGCTTAAAGCTGCAAGCAGAGGCCACAACAGCCCTCGGTGCTCTAAGGGAGTGGGACCTGGTGTGAGATGGGGGTCCTGCCCCACACACAGTGGGCTGAACCCATCTACCATCCTGGACCCCTGGCTCTGGCTCCCCCAGCCCTGTGCTGGCTGCAGGAGCCCTGCCAGCCCTGGAGGGACACTGGCAGCGTCACCACTCCTCCACTGAACACGGTCCTCCTAAGGGCAAAGAGCATCCCCCCAGCCCCTGCAGCAACGCCTCCCACTACAGACAACCCCAGACAGCTGGGACTTTCCAATTCTTAAAACTACAAAAAACCCCAAACAAAACACCCAAAAGGTCAGTCTGACATCAGCGGGATGAGTCTCAAGAAAGAGCATCCAACGTTTCCGCACACAGAACCAGAACAAAACCATCTCCCCCACTTTTAAACCACCCCGTCCCAGGGAAAGGGCTGCGAGATGCTGATGCTGTGGGTACACCGCCCCCACCTCCAAAAAAAACCAAGCTGCACCAAGCGAAGCAAACCACCCCCGCTCCCTGTCCCACCATCTGTGACACACGCTCCTGCTCACACAGACAATGGAGCTACAAGTCTAGCACAAAGCTCCATTACATAATTCCGACGTGGTGCACGCAAGCCATCAGACATCTCGCTGGGGAAGTGTCTGGACCTTCTCTGGGAGCTGCACCTCGAACAGAGCTCTTCATCCAACACCTTTGGAGACCCAGACGTAACGTCTATTAATTACGCAGCTTAAGGAAGTTGTCTAATTCCTGAATTACTGCAGGATGTTCCAGCGCCCAGAGTAGCAGCAAAGCAAAACCAGAGAGGAGGAAACTGCCCTTTTCATCTCGGACTGAAGAAGAGGCAGGCCCTGCAGTCCAGCAGCCACAGCTAAGAGCTGGAGCAGGAAAAAAAAACAACACCAAAAAACCAAACCCAAACCAAAAAAAAAAGCCCCTTTGGGGCGTTAGCAGGATTACTCAGCACCACAGAAACTAGTCAAGACACTGGAGCAGCTGATACAACCCCTGTGATGCTTTCTGTTGTTTTATCTTGCACCCAGGGGACAAAACAAGCCGGTTGGTATGTACACTTTGTGCCCGCTGGCAGCCCCAACAGCGTCCTACCCTGCGGCTCCGGGCGAGCTCAGCTCTGGAAATAAGGAATGGGGTGAGCGAGGAACCAGCAGCAGGTGATGGAGCCCACCAGCATCTGCTGGAGGTTCAGGTCTTATTGAGGACGAGCTCCTTCAGCCAGGAGCTCACAGCAGGAAGGGAATCCTGCCCCGGGAGCAGCTCCCTGCAGCCAAAGGAGAAGAGCTGCTGCCTCTCACCCCACCGCCAGCCCCCAGCGCCCAAAGCCCTGCCCGTTGCTGCTGACCTGGAAATGCTGCAGGTGGGAACAGTCAGGGCTGCGGGGGAGTCGTGGGCAGAGCTGCCCACAAATGAATCATCACTCCCCGACGGCTTCCTCACCGGGCTGGAAACCTCCTCCCACACCAGTTGCTCCGCCGCCCAGGGAAGCGGGGTATTGCCCTGAAATCATCAATTCCCCATCTCCTGCCCCAGATGGAAGAGCTGCCACCCCATGCAGCAGCGCTTCTGAAGAGCTTGCTCTTCTGGGAGCCAAAGGCTGCAGCATCTGGGACAAAGCTGGTGGCCTGGTCCGAGGGCTTTCGTCCTGCTCACCCTGCCCGCTCTCCTCTCAGCCAGTGCAGGCCACAGCTTCTGTAAAAACAAAGCTAAAGCAACTGATTCAAATGAGTAGTCCAGCTTTTACCACCTAAATAACACACTGGGCAGTATTTATCAGTGATGATTAATCAAAGTTCACATGTAAGCCTGGCTCCTGGCAAATTCCAGCTCAGAAGTGATGTTGGACATGACCTAAAAACCTCCATGAATGCTGACAATGAAGGAGTAAGAACAAGGAGTATGGTCCGGCTTCCAGGCACGGGGACAAGCCAGTGGGTATTGCTGCGAGAAGAAGCAACCCCTGAGTGTTGCCACACACCTTCCTCGGGCAAACCCAGCTGGGGACAGCTCAGACCCGAGTCATCAGTGCTCCCAGAGAGAGAGGCTCCATTCCCATTGGAAAAGCTTCCCTGGGAACAGGCGGAGTTGGGCTGGGGCAGCCCTGCCGAGGAGTCGCTGGCTGGGGGATTACAGGGAGATCCCAAGCCGAGCAGGGCAGGAAGGCACCGTGGTACATTCACTATGCAGGAACATTAACTTTACCAAAGTCTTTGGAAGTTTAACTGTTCAGCAAGAGTAACAATAACGAAGGAAAAACAACCAGCCCATCAGATGACTCAGAGCCACCAGCACAACCCATGTACCACTGCGCGAGCCCTTCCGGGAAGTGAAGCCTTCTCCAGAAACACAGGAGCCCTGACTCAGAGATTTCTTGGAAACCTGTGGAGACTCATTCAAACTCCTTCCCTCAACGAGAAGCCAGTGCAAAACCAGGCACAGAGTTTCTCTGACCAAAGGAGAAGGAAGAATCCTAAGGTGCTGGCGCAGCACAAGGGGCTGGGACACCCCCCTGCCACTGGATGGCATCTGGTAAGGTTTGACCTTGCCAGCAGCCCCTGATGAACCCACCCAGTAGAAAATCTCCTTCCTCAGCCCAACCAGCTGATTAGTTCCCTCCTGGGAAGGTGAGCAAGGCAGAACCAGCACTTCTTGAGAGGCTGTAGGGCTCAAAGGGACCCCTGTGCACCTTGCCTACATCCCACATCTGGCTGTGGCCAGTCTCCACCTTCTCAGGGACAAAAAAAAAAAGGCTTCCACAGGCAAAGTCATACCCCAGGGAAAGCAAATCTCTTCCTGGCTCCCCCAGGCAGGGGGGGGGAAACACCGAAGCACAGGATTCCAGCAACATAATTACAGTTGCAAGCAAGCAACAAGCTGGGCTTTCTTTAAACCCTTCTGATGCATCAAGGCATGAGATAGCCAAGGACTCATCGCTGGGAGTTCCCTCTTTGGTTACATAAACACCAACTTCAGCTTAACCCATTCATGCTAGAAGCAGAGGCCACCTCCAGCAGGAAAAGCCCCTGCTCCAGCCCAACACCCCCACGGCAGGGGCAGGAGCAGGAAAAGAGCTGGGGAATCCAACGGCATCATCCGAGGCCGCGCCGCCCTCCCAGCACAGAGCCCAGTGTTGGGCTGCTCCCGGGACGCCAGGCAGTCACTACCCCTAAAATCACCATCAGGGCAGATGCCTGTTGTACCACGAGACCTTATTTTCCCTTTACAACCCTGTGTTACTACGTACACTTAGTATTCCCTACATCCAGCGCAGCAGGACTTCCCCCCCCCCCGGCGCACAAAGGTTATCGCCTGACTCACACACGAGCTGACACTTTCCTTATGCTGAGGCGTGGTTGCTGTTTTCCATGATAATCCACTCATCTAGCCCCAACTAGACAGAAAGAAGCATTATTCAGGTTATCTACGTGCGCTGCCACGCTAAGGCTGCCAGCCTGCCTCGCACAAGAGCACGCCGACAGGCACCGCCAGTTCCCAAACGCCAACAGATGAACAAAAACCAGAGCATTTTCAGGTAGAAAACTGCAAGGGGCACGGAGTCTCCTCTGGCTGAGGATGAGGAGGGCTCAGGCAGAGGCGAGGCAGGCGCTGGTAAGTCCCAAGCCCCCCTGGTGCCCACAGACGGAGCCCTCATCCAGGCTGAGCGCAGGGAGCAGCTCGGGCAAAAATCAATGGGGTCGCCCTTCATCAAAGAGCGGCCAAGCACCCACGGGGCTCCCCTCCATGCAGCTTCAGGAGGTGAGTGTGTAACAGCCCGGGGATAAAAAGCAGCTGAACACGAGGGTGCCTTTAAGTAATGTGATTGTGTGACCAAACCACCCGCACAGATGCCACAGGGAAGAAGATACAAGGATGGAGCACAAACACTCCAGCATCAGGGAAAGAGATGTCCAGCATCCCGACTGCTGCTTAAACCCAGCAGTACACATTAAGCCTGTGCATCAAGACTCTAGTAAAGACTAACTAGTCTTTAGCTAAGACTAACTAGTAAAGAACCAAACCACCAACACCAGCAAGGCCATGGCAGGAGGGAAGAGCTGGCTAGGAACACGACAAGCCCAAACCCCACATCAGGGAGAGGAGCAGCAGGGCAGAGGCACGGGCTCCCTTCGAGGCCTTTAACGCTCCCACCTATGGTGGCAGTGAAGCTTCCCAAGGCCACAGCCAAGGGCTAAGAGAGGCGGGGGTGAGAGGGAGGGCAGGACGGGTTTCCATAGCTAGCACCAGCTGCAATACTTGATGGTCTTACTCATCCTCCCCGAGAGGTACAACGTTCACCGATTCGCTGCCGAGACACACGGGGCCCCTCCTGGGAACCGAGGTCCCAGACTCCTGCCCCGAGCTGTTCCTGCCCAGGCTGAGAGCCGGATCAGCCCCTCCGGGAGCCGTTTGCTGCCCCGGTGAGCCCCGAGCCCGTCACCGCCCTGTGAAACCAACCTCGCTACCGGCGGAGCCCAAACCCCCCAGCTCGGACGGGGGAGAAAGAGACAAAGGAGTTCTACTCGGTGACATTTTTAACATCCGCCGTGTACCCCCACCCGCCACANCGTCTCCCCCCCCCCGCCACACAAAACCCCACCCTCTGCCGGGGAGCAGCCCGCGGCCGGTGCACCGGCAGCACACAGCCCAGGGGGAGACTCCCCAGAAGGGCCCGGAGACTCTCACGGTGGGCCAAGGGCACGGCACACGCGTAGGGACCGGCGCGGCCCGGCCTCCCCGGGGCCCCTCCCGAGGTGCCGGCAGCGGGCGGGCTCC
>VZTM01041162.1:0-81081 GCA_013400555.1 Jacana jacana | reverse complement strand
GGGCTCGGGGACAGCGGGCTCCTTGCCCCAGGCGGCCCTTTCCAGCACTGTGATGGTAGAGATGGTGGCCAGGCCGGGCTCCTTCACGCCGGGGACCTGCAGATACTCCTGGAGGAAGGGCTGTGGGTCACGGCGTGTCCGCAGAGTGCAGCCCCCACCTCTGCACCACATCGGGCAGCACATGGGGGGCTCTCCCTCTGCCCCCCGTTCCCCATCCAAGCCTGGCCGCCTGCCAGGCTTGGGAGCAGGGGGAGCAGCCACTGAGGTCTCACCTGCTGCAGCTCTACTGGCACCCACTTGCCCAGGCTGCTGTTGGCGGGGTCAGGGACACTGGGCCAGAACTGCTTCTTCACCCTGGTGGCCACAGGACAAGGGGACTCTGTGAAGGGGCCTGAAACTGATGGCCTTGGGGCTGGTCTTGCTCCCACGGCACTCACAGCACTGGCCATTCCCCACGGCCACCCCATCCCTCATAGAATCAGGGAATTGTTGGAGTTGGCAGGGACATCTAGAGCTCATCCAGTCCAACTCTCCTGCTAAAGCAGGGTTGCCCAGAGCACGTTACTCAGGGCTGCATCCAGGTTGAAAATCTCCAGAGAAGGGGACTCCACACCCTCCCTGGGCAGCCTCTTCCAGGGCTCGGCCACCCTCACCCCAAAGAAGTTTCTCCTCCCATTGGAATGGAACTGCCCGTGTTCCAGCTTGTGCCCGTTGCCCCTCGTCCTGTCACTGGGAGCCACTGAGAAGAGCCCAGCTCCATCCTCCTTCAACCCACCCTTCAGACCCTTGTAAGCATGAATAAAGTCTCCCCTCAGCCTTCTCTTATCCAGGCTAAAGAGTCTCAGCTCTCTCAGCCTTTTCTCATCAGGGAGATGCTCCAATCCCTCAGTGATCTTTGTTGCCCTACACTGGACTCCAGCAGCCAGAATGTGGCCAGGGCCACTGCAGCCACTGGGGACGGGGACTCCCCTGGCAGCCCAGCCTGTAGTGGCTGTTGGTACTCACCGCCCGTTCTTCTGGAAGCAGATGAGC
Organism: Jacana jacana; assembly: GCA_013400555.1. Taxonomy (NCBI): domain Eukaryota; kingdom Metazoa; phylum Chordata; class Aves; order Charadriiformes; family Jacanidae; genus Jacana; species Jacana jacana. The sequence continues at coordinate 80,049 of VZTM01041162.1, read as the reverse complement.
AAAAGTATGAGCAGGACAAAGATCAACCCCAGGGTCAGGAAGAGGAACTGGATCTCAATCTCATCTGGAAAGGGGGGCAGGGGAGAGGGTCACCAGGGAGCCACAGTGGGGCACCTCGGGTGGCGCTGTGCCACGAGGCTGGGGCAGGACCCAGGGTCTGGTGGATCCCCTCCTTTCCCTACCCCCTCACCTAGCACCATGGTCACCAGGGTCAGGCTGGTGCCGTTGGTGCCGCCGGCAGCCGTGGATGCCATGATGTGCACTTTGTACAGGGTCGATGGCTTCAGCTCCCGGATGACAAAGGATCTGAGGGAGGGATTCACGGCAGCGCCTGGGGAACACGGGGAGCTGTTGGCATGGTGGGTGCTGCTGCTCTTTGGGTGCCCCTCACCTGCACAGCCCCTTGGGTCTCTGCTGGCAGGGGGTCCCATATGGGACTTGCATGTACCCCCAGTCCCTCTCTGAGGAGGGCACGGGGTCTGCTGTTGTTCCCACCCAACGCACGGCGGTGGGATGGAGGGCAGGGCCCACAGTGACCCAGACAGGACTCACTGGACACTTCTGCAATGCTGTCGGCCCAGAAGATGGTGTAGCTGGTGATGAAGCCGTTCCTCATCTCAACCGGCACCGGGTCCCAGCATAGCTCGGCATTGGACTTGCTGATGCTCTGCAGGTGGAGCTTCGGGGCGTAGGAGGGTGCTGAAATGGAGCAGGATAAGTGACCAGGCGCTGTGCAGAGCCTCTGCCTCAGGGTGGGGGACCAGTGGGTGGGATGCTCAGGGTGGTTAGTAAGGTCCTGCCCCGTGCTGTGCCCTGCTGTGGCACTCAGTCCAGCTGGAGCACCTTTGGAGACCAGTTGTGATCCAGCCCAGTGGGCTGAGCTCCCCTGCACAGCCCCCGAAGGAGGGGTGCGTGGTGGGAAGGCTGGCTCTCCTTTGTGAAAGGCAAAAGCGTGGTGGTGTGGGGTGAGCTCCCTGGGAGCCAGAGGGCTGCTGCTGAGTGCACACCTACCCTTCTGCTTGGAGTAGGCTGCGGTGTGGACAGGCACCCCTATGGCGTCCTTGTAGATGGGGTACACCGAGATGTTGTACCGCTGGAAAGGCTCAATGCCATCTGCAATGGAGAGCAAAGGCAGGGCCAGGGGTTCGGGGCTCTGGTTGCCGAGAGCGCTTGCCCCACGGCACCTGCCCTGTGCTGTACCCACAGTGAGCAGGGAGGTTGTGGAGAAGGCTCAGGGCATGGCTTGGTCCTGGGGCAGCCCCTGATGTGGGTCCAGGAGGGGTACATTTCCCCTGGTATACCCACCCCACAACTGACCAGGAGGGCAGAGACCCCCAGCAGCCCCCAGCTTACCCTGGATGAGGGCTGCTGTGGCGGCTCCATCACGCTCCATCTGCCAGCAGGCACTGCAGGGCCCGGGCTCTGAGGGCACCGGCTGCCACTCCAGGATGTAGGCAGCCACAGGGGCTGGCGGGGCCTCCCAGTGCACCCAGAGGCTGCGTTCATCCCCAGGCATGGTCCAGAGCCTGGCCAGGGGCTGACCTGAATGGGGACAACCAGCCAGGATGAGGGGAGAGGGGAACATCCCTGCTGCATTGCTCCCCCAGCCCCTGCCCGGAGCCTGCCCTGCTCCTCACCCCGGCTCGGTGCCCCAGGGACCACCTGCTCAGGACCCCCCCAGCCATACACCCAGGGTGCCAACCCACCATGGGGTGAGCAGCACTCAGTTTGAGAGCTTGTGGGAGTGGCTGAGGGGGTGGCAGAGCCCCACGGGGATGTGCAGAGGTTTTGGGGTGCGGGACATTTGCACTGCCCTCACCTTTCCTCTCCAGGAGGATGACCTCAGTCGCCGCCGACTCGCCAGCGGTGTTGTAGGCTGAGAGGTAGACCCTCCTGGTCCCCCCAGGTGCTGAGAAGTTGCACTGGGTGCGAGTGGTGTTGCAGATGGTGGGGGGGTCCCTGCCCCTCCTCCTGGGGCTCAGGGTGACGCGGTATCCCAGCACTCTCCCGTTTGCCTCCCGCCGCCGCGGGGCCTGGGCACAGGCAGGGTGTGTGGGGATGCTCAGTCCCCCGGGGGATGTCCCACCAGCCCTCGAGCCCCTGCCACCAGTCCCTGCTCACCTTCCAGCGCAGCTGCACCTCCAGCCGCCCACCCGCCCCAGCTGACTGGGTGCTCCACCACACATCCAGCTTCCCTGAGGGGGCTGCAACAGGAGAAAATGGAGCGTGGCCATGGCACTGCCTCAGTGCCACCCCAGCTGGGCAGAGGGGACCCGCTGGGTGCCTTCCCACCCACCTTTTTCATGGGTGGTGTAGTTCCTGCCCGGGCTCCACTCGCTCCAGTAGCCCCGTGCTGAGCTCCGCCGGCAGCGCATCTGGAAGTGGTACTGTGTGCCGAAGAGGAAGCCACAGTGCTGCACGGTGCCAGCCTGGCCATTGATGCCGGTGACCTGGTGGCAGCCAGAGAGGGGGTTGTGCTGGCTCCTGCCTCGAGCAGGGGCTGACTCCGGTGTGGGTGCTGTGCCAGGCATGCAGAGGGGCACTTTGCCATCCCTCTCCATCACAGGCACTTCACCGTTCCCATTGCCATCTTTCCCCACTGAGGAGGGACACAGTGGGTCCCGCTCTGGATGGGCTCAGGACACATTACAGGGTCCTGCCCCACAGCTGAGCCCCCGATGAAGACAACCCTGTCCCACCTTGGTGTGGAACTGGGGCCGCATGAGCAGAGCTGCAAGAACTGGGGCAAGGTCTTCCCTGCACAGGGCAGCTCTGGGCAAGGGGGTCACCACAGTTGTGATGAAATGTGGCAGCCTCAGCTCACAGCCCGAGTGGGATGGACTGTTTGCAGGCAAGAGGCTCCTGTGATGGCAGGGTGGGAAAGGTGCTGGTGCTGCATCCCTCACCTGGTGCCTGAGAGGGAGCTGGGGGCTCCAACCTCAAGGTGCCTGGGGTGCAGGAGGTGGGCAGGAAACCTGGCAGAGCTCAGAACCAGGGGAGGGTCCCAGCTTCTGCTCACTCCCCCTCCTGGGTCCCGCTGCCCCATCAGCACTCACCAGAGCCCAGACAGACTCCTCTGCCGCCCGGTAGCGCAGCTCGCACTGCAGCTCCATGTGCGCGATGCTCCGTGCCACCTCCCAGGCCAGGGCAACGCAGTCGGTCTGGAATGGGATGGACTGGATGCTCTGCAGGGCCGGGGGGTCCAGCTTGGCTATAGGAAGAGCAAAGGAGGGAGCTGGAGAGGTGCCATGGCAGGTGGTGTGCTGGGCCATGGCCTCACGTGTGACCATTGTTAATGCCATGAGCTGCAGCCGGGTGCTGGGCTATCCGAGGTGAGAGACAGGGAGAAACCCCCTGAAATATTTAGGAGACCAGCTCATGGCAGGGGATGGGAGCTGGTGAGCGCCCCTGCCCAGGACACAGGGCAATGCTGGGGGGCACAGTGCTGGCTCCTGGCAGGGTTAATGCCTATGCAGGAAAAGCAAATCCCACAGGACGTGGACCTGGGGTCTGGTACACGGCCATGAGAGCCGCACGTCTGGGTCTGCCCAGGGGCAGAACCCTGCACGGCTGTGGGAGGGCTCAGCGGGCTCATGGGCAGCCCTTCCCCGGGTCCAGAGCAGGGAGGAACCTGGGAAGGTTCCTCTTATAAATAGTTTATAGGAGCTGGATATATTATTAATGGACCTCCTGAATAAATGGGTAATCAATTGCTGGAGAGAGTTGTAGAGTGCAGCAGGTCAACTGATGGCTCATAACCCGCCGGCACATGCTGCTCAGTCTGTAATACAGCTTTGGCATCTATTCATCCCAGCAAGCCATTTATCACGGGAACCTGCCCGTAAAATATGACCTGAAAGCCTGGTGTGCTTTAATGGTGCTCTAATACCCCTCTCTCGCTGCTGATGAGCTTCCCTGGCTCCTGACCTCTGTGCAGGGTGGCCAGCTCCAGCCGTCACTCACCGACATCCATGGGGTCGATGTAGAGATGCTCCGACTCGGCCGTGCCCAGGGCGTTGGTGGCGGACACCCAGATCTCCATCTGCCGGTAGAGCTGGAGCAGCCGCCGTGGCACCGTGCAGTGGCTGCGGTCACCTTGCGGGGTGCAGCCTGTCACTGCCGGGGCTCTGCTCCTGCAACAGCAAGAGAGGTGGGCTCAGGGCTCCCTCTGGCAGAGGACGAGGTGTCCCAGGTAGTTTGGCAGGGGGTCAGAGCCAGGAGAGGTGGCCCAGGAGCCAGGCACTGGGGATCATGTCACCCACCAAGGCTTACCCTGCACACTTGAGCGTGACACTGGTGGGGAGGTGGCTGTCGGCTCCCCGCTCCCACTGGCACCTCAGCCCGTAGTCGCTGAGGTTCAGGACGCAGCTGAGGTTGAAGGGTTTTGCAGGCAGGTCTGCGAGAGAGCGGTGGGGAAGAGCCTGAGCAGAGCAGCCATCCCGGCTGCAGAGGAGCCCCGCTCCCACGCCAATGCTCCCCAAACCTGCCCTGCCCCGCAGCCTGTCCACCAGGCACTGGTATGCTGGGATGTGGCTGGGCACAGCCCTGAAACAGCCACCATCAGCCATCAGCCCTGGCTGCTGCTCCTGCCCCAGCAGCTTTGCCCATCTCGCCCAGGGCAGACACCTCGGTGACATGCACACGCAGGTGACCCTGGAGGTGACCCGTGGAGGCAGCAGACTTACAGCCCGCCCTGATCTCGGCCATGCCAACACGCTGCTTGGTCCCGTTCCACTCCAGCCAGCACCACAGCTTGGCCTGCGTGTAGTTGAACTGGGGCAGGGTGAGGTTGGACACCACTGTGCCACCCGGGCCCCGCTGCTGGCTCCCGGCCATGGGCTCATTGTCCAGCATCCAGGTGATCCGGACCTTCCCTCGCTCCAAGCCACGGCAGAGCTCGCTCCGGATGGTGCAGGATGCTGTGACAGGCGAGCCCAGGGGCACAATGGGTGACCCCACAGCCACTGAGGCACAGCCCATGGTCCCTGCAGGCAGGAAAAATGCGTCACCTCGGCATGGCTGTGACAAAGCCAGCTCAGTGTCTGGGCAGGACAGAGGGACGAGTGCCTCTTCCCTTAGACGGGCCCCCCAGCTGCTGGAGAGGAAGAGCGGGGAGTTGGGCAAGCTGCTGGCACATGCCAGGCCCCATCCTGCCAGCACCCACTGTGCCACCGCTGCTCCCGCCTGCAGCAGCCCCTGTGTGCCACAGCCACAGCCAGGCAGGTGGGACAAGGTGCTGGGTGTGCAGGGACAGCGCAGGACACACGGCCGTGGGATGGGACCGATCCCACTCACCGCCCGGGCAGAGGAGCAGGAGCAGGGAGAGCCGCAGCAGGAAGGGTGTCTGGGCACCGTGCCTGGCCATGGTCTCCTCCGTGGCTTTGGCATCACCTGGAATGGAGAGAGCAGCTGGTGCTGGTGGGTTGGGAAGGGGCTGGGGACAAGAGCCGTGCTGCCACCCTCACTGATGCTTCCTGGAGCAAAATGTCCTTTTGCCGTCAGAGGCAGCCTCTCCGCCACAGCCCTTCTGCGACACTGACACCTCCGCCCCCGGGCTCAGCAGCCCACGCTGCTGCAGGTGCCAGCCTGGGAAAGCACAGCAGTGAGGGGCTGCAGTGGGGACCCCCACCCTGCACAGCCTGCCACCGGCTTTCAACCCCACGGCTGGCCACAAGCACGGGTTGATGTTATCTCAGGTGCCTTCAGCCTCTGCTGGGCAGAGATTTGCGGTTTCAGGGAGGGTTCGTGCTGGGGCTTGGGGTAAACAGAGCTGATAAGCTCAAAGAGGGAACAAATGAATGATGGCAGTGCAGCAGGGCTGGCCAGAGCTGTGGGAACCCACCTGTGTCCCCCTCTCCCACAGCACCCCAATGGCACCCAGAGCTGCCTCTGCCCCAGGCTGGTCCCAGCTGTATCCTGGCAGTGCCAGGCACTTGCCCCAGGAGGGGCTGCCAATGCTATGCCCAGCTCTGGTTGCCCACAGCTCCTCTTACCCCCCTCCCCACACCAATGTCTAGAGGCAGATGAGGGACTTGAGCATGGGAAATGGAGCGGCCACCCCCGAGCACTGGGCACATGCGGCTGTCCCAGGCAGGGGGCAGGGTACAGCCACAGATGAAGTGGACCCGAGCACTGCACAACCCATTCCAACCCCACCTCCATCCCTACCTTGCCTCCATCTCTACCTCTCCTCCGCGCCTGGTGTGTCCGGCCGCTGCTCACCGTCTGCTCCAAGCACCAGCCTCCGGCTCCCGGCGGCTCGCCGTGCTCAGCCCGTTTGCTAACATGTTGCTTTCACCGTTAGTTCCTCAAAACCAGTGCCGTTAATTGCTGTGACTCTCTGAAGAAGGTGATTGCAAAACACTTCCCTGAAGGCTGCGACCGCCTCACTCACCGCAGGAAGGGAAGCCCAGCGGCGTGCACACATCCAGCAGCGGGGAGCAGCACCCGGCCTCCCACCCTGCCTGCCGGCCCCGCCGGGATGCGGTACAGCCGGCTCCTTGCTGGGACCCCCCCTGGGACCATGGGACTGGGCTGGGGGACAGGGCAGGGAGACGTGGCTGGGGGATGTGGGACCTAGAGGGCAGGAGGCAAACTCATCCATGGCTGTCAGTGCAGTGTTGTGCCACCTGGGCACAGCTTGCATCACTCAGCCTGCTCGGGGCACCCACTGGCAGGGACTGGGTTCATCCCTGCATCCTTCTCCCAGGACATGCCTCCAGCCTCACCACCCCAGTCCCTGGAGATGGCATGGCTGCCCCTCACTGGGTTGTATCCTATCATCTGGCCCCAGGGAGAGCTGCCCTGTGAAGTCCCATGTGACCCAAGTTGTCCCTGTACACACCATGCAGCCCAGCCTGGCCTGGAGTGAGGACCCCTGTGAGATGCCCCAAGGGCAACCCAAGACTCGACCTTCTCACCGGTACCTCCCTGTGCCGCACATTCACTTGGGTTTTTCCATCAGCCCCTTGCCCAGGGTGACTTTCACCTCTGGGATGCGGGCAACTCTGCCCACCCATGCCAGGCTGGCATCGCCACCCCGACTGGGGAACCCCGTGTCCCGTGGGATGGGGCTGGAGCAGGGGGGGGTAAACAGGGGATTGCCCAACCGGCGACACACTCACAGCCTTCGCAATGGTTGTTGTGCAAATAGCTGTTTACTACGGGATTTGGAGCACGCGTTTCGCCGCCAGCGGCGTGTTAATCAGTGCTCACACAACCCCCCGCTGCAAACAACTGTGGGGCCAGCGCAGCCCCCCACACCCCGATGCCCCCCAGGAGACAGGCTGGCTGGGGGCCATGGGAGAGCATCCCAGGGGACACACACTCCCAGCATTGCTTCCCATGGAGCAGGGCTGCCGGCTGGAGGGAGGTGGCCTGTGGCTGCAGCTAGCCACCTGGCAGCCCTGACAGCCCAAGAAAAGGGTTTTCCCCCCAAATCTTCCCTGCCCAGGGCCTGGAGCAGGTCAGGCTGATCAGTGGGGGTGGGGGGTGGGGGCACAGCTCCCTGGACTGGGGCACAGGGCTGGTTCCCACAGTTGCTGGGCTGGGCTGGGAGATCTGCCCTTGCACCATTTCCCTGGGGTGTAGCAACCCCTAGTATTTTGGGACGGAAACACGCAGCTTGCAGGCTGTTTACAAGCTGGAGCAGGAATATTCGCGGGTAGCCATGGCGACGTGGGCATCTCCGTGGGAACCGTAGGGCAGGCAGAGCTGCAAACGCCCAGCTGGACACAAACAAGCGGTGCTGTCACCTCACCCCCCCAATCACTGCCACCGATGGGACCCCACGTCCCGGTGTGGGGAGGGACTGTCCCCTCACCCAAGCTCCACAGGGAAAGGGTTTGCCCCCAGGGAGGCTCCAAGTCTCCCCCAAGATCAGGGATGGAACAGACGTGCCTCCATGTCCGTGCTCTCGGTTCCCCTTCAGCTCTGAGTCATTCTCACAAGCATACAGATCCCACAGACAGGACAAAGGGGGACAAGAGGCAGGGTGCCACCCCCACAGGGCACCCACAGCCAGAGCCCCAGGTCCCACAGGCTGGTGTCGGGGCAGGAGGGAGCTGGCTGGATGAGGGATGGTCCCACAGGCAAAGGCTGTGGCAGCACAGAGGGAGGTGGTGACAGGGGACCATCGTGCAGGACAGACCGAGGAGCAGTTTGGAGGTAAGGTGGGTGGTTGCAGCCAGCAGGAGGCATGTTTTGGGGTGAACGGTGGGGCAGTGGGCTCCCAGCCCGTGGCGCAAGAGCCACCCCAGCCCAGGGCCACCCAGCGAGTGGGAAGGTGGAAAGGGGAAGCGGCCGTGGGGCTTTTCCCGGGTTGCAGTGCGTGGGACGGGGACTGATGGTGTTGCTGTGGGGTTGGGGTGCAGCAGGACCCCCTTGCAGCCCTGCTGCTGCTGAGCCATCTGCTGCTTGCACAGCGTCCCAGGGACCAGGGCTGGGGGAGCCCTCCGACCAGCACAGCTCTCCCACCGCCCCCCACGTTTGGTGTTGGGGGGCTGTCAGCTGCCTCCATTCCTCAGGCGTGTTATCAGCGCCTCTCATTTAATCCCTGCTGGGTGGATCATTGCTATTAAGCAGAATAAAGTATGTTACCGGCTTGTATCAGCTCAGCTGTCAGCAAGAACCGGCCTCCCTAAAGAGATTTGCCTTTTCTTCTTTTCATGCCCTAAAAAAATAATATAAAATATTGTCAGTCACGTAAGACGCGAGATCTTAGTGCAAAACCTGCTGCAGTCTCTCAGGGGTCAGGAGAGCTGCTTAATTGCTGCCCAGCGTGATCAGTTCAAACAAACCACCTGGATAAGCCCTCGGCAATGGGGAGGGAGCAGAAGGCTCCTGGCCAAGCCATGGGCAGAGGTGGGAAGGAGGAGACCCTCAGCTCGGGACGGCAGCAGGGGGGGACAGGAGGGGACACGGTGAGCCCAGGCTGCCAGGATGGAGCTGCCCTGGGGAGGGGAGCCCGGCTGGGACCCTCCTGTGTCTGCAGGCTCCAGTCACCTGGTGCTGGTCCCCACAGTTTGCTGTCGCTGCTGCCCAGCTCCTCCCCATCAGCAGCTGCAAATTGGAGAGAATTGATTACAGGGGTCTGAGAGCTGACCTTGAACAAGGCTCCTGACACATTACTGTAATTAATGAGGCAGGAGGATTAATTTTCTGTGTGTCAGGGTTCTGGGGAGTCCCTGGTGGGCACAGAGAGGGGGAGGACAGGGCGAGAGAGGCTGCCTGCCATCATTCATCTCTCATCTGCAAGATGCCAAAAGGATGCCAAAGGGCTGCAGCTCCAGCATGGGAGAATGGTCCTTCAGGTGGAGGGGCATGAGGGAGAGACATCTCCCATGGGACCACATAAAACTTACATGTCCCTAATTTCCCAGCTAAGTTGCCCAGGTGTCTGCAGCAGAGGGACCTCCCCATGTCCCAGGGCTGAGTCCTGAGCCAGCCCTGACCCTCCTGGAAACTCCCACTCCTTTTGGCTGAGACACTCCAGAGCTCAAGCACACAGAGCACCTTCTCCCTCTGCCATTGCTGAAAGGAAGTTTCCCTTTGATTCTGCCCCCCGTCAAACTACCCAGGAGGGGGATTTTCATGGAACCCTCAAACCAGGCAGCACGTTTGATCCCAGCTGCCAGGGCTGCACGGCTGACTCCGGACACTTCCCGGCAATCAGGCTGCAAGCACAGCACTATTATTTTTCTGCTCTAATAAACACCCCTGACAATAATAGAAAAAAAAAAAAGGAATCAGCTTTTATCAGGAGAAAGATATACCTGGAGATTATTTACTCAGAGTCAATAGTTGCAGGTGGAGGCTGTTGGCCCACTCAGGCGCCGGCAGCCGCTCGTGGTCAGAGCAGCTGGACCATTGCATGGAAACAGGGAGAAACCCTCCCAACTGTATAAATTCACCATCTCAGGTGTGCTCTGTGGGAGGACCCGTCCGTTTCACCCTGGGATGGGCTGGAAGGTGCTGCCCAGGGGGCCAGGCCCCTGAATCGCTTTGGGTGCTGGAGCACTGGGGTGGGAGCAGCTGGGGGGGCTGGAGCCTGGCTCGGAGCTGGTGGCCTCTCATCAGCCAAACCCTCAGGTCTGCAAGAGCAAGAAATTCATGGTCAATTGAGTCGCAGATAATGACAAAGGGCAATTAAATGGCTGCTTCTCAAGGGCTATAAACATCACCAATTTAAATCCAGTGACACACGGAAATAGGAATCCAACCAAGCAGCCTCCAAAAGTACTTTATTCCCCATTATTTTCATTAGCTGGCTTGTAATTTGATTTGTCCCTCTCCTGCTGCTAGCTTTTGCCATGGCCAAGAGGAGTGATAAATGAAACACCCTCAAACTCACGAGCCCCAACAGCTTCCAGGTGGCTCAGGAGTGACGCATCTCCTCCCACTTCCAAAAAGTAGCCATGTTTGTGCCCTGTGAGAGGGGACCAAGGGGTTGGGGTGCCCAAACTATCCCCACGAGTGAGCCCCTGGCACTGTGGCATCCCATGCAGCCTGTTGGGAGTCACCATGGCCATCTGCTCTGGGCACAGAGACAGAGCCTAAAGGTACAGACCAGGCAGGGACACCCCATCCCTGCCACGGGGCAGGTCTTTCCCCAGGGACCGGGTGCCAGGGATGTCACCTCCACTGTGTTGTCACACAACTGGGCTGCCTTGTTTCTCTACAAATTCCAATTAACCTCGCTGGGCTTTGCTGACAAGACAGATTAAAGTCTTTCCCCTTCACTCCACTCTGCTGTGGGTTTGCAGAGGGGGGAGTCGGAGGTGATGCCCGGCTGGTCTCCCTGCAGACCCTTCTTTCCTCTCCCCAGGACCTGTTTTCCCAGGGAGATTCAGCTGAGGGGGTTGACCCCCAGGAATCACCAAACCCAGGGCTCCACAACTGCTCCCCACTCCACAGGCTTAGGAAGGGCAATTCTCAGGGACACCCCTGTGGTGCCAGGGGGGGGTCCCATGGGTCGTCGTGCTGCCCTGAGCAGCCAGGGTAGCTCCGGGGATGCTCTGAGCACCTGCAATGGCCCTGCTGCAAACTGGAGCCTATTCAGCCCTTGGCCAAACCTGGGAAATATCTCTGAGGATGACACCATGCTTTCCAGTGGCTGCCAGTGCTCTGCCCAGGGCCACGCCGTCAGCATCATCCAGCGCCGGGAGCTCCTGGGCACCCTGTGCCGCGCCGCCATCCTCCCCCCGTTATCTGCAATTTCCTTGAAAGCTGTCAGGCTTCTCCGGGGCACCTTCACAAATGAAGAGAGGAGAAAACAACCAGGTCTGCATTTATTCCACTAGAAATTAATCCCTCCCCCCCCCCCCCCTTCCTTTTTAAAGGTATCGGTGAATGAGGCCAAGTTGTTAAGTGACAAAAGAAAAATGATTCTTGCCTTCCAGGGTTATTAAAATCATGTTCTACAATTTTAGCAGCCACAAGGAAGCCCAGATAATGACAGATGATGATAATACATCTCCAGCACAGCCTGGTCTATAATGATACTGCCCATATCTCTTGTATTACCACCAATTACTCAGCGTATAAGTATAATGAAAATGTACATCCATTCTGGGGAACTGCATTTGCTGCCTCTGAATCCAATTTCTCCCTCCTGCAGCCGGTGAAGGAGGCGGCTGCAGCTCTCTGCTGGCTGGACTCTCTGCCATGCCTGGCTCTGCTCTGGGACAGTGCTCTCCCCGCAGGGACCCCTGCCCGTGGTGGGCGATGGGTGCCCCTCACCCTGGCCACTTGCCGCAGCGGGGACAGGAGAGCCTGTGGCTGCAGGATGATGGGCTGTGTGGGGTGGAGGGGGGACAGACACATGCTCTACACAGGTAGGACTGGCAGGAGATGCTTTGAAATGCAAATTGCAGGAGGAACCTGCCAAGATGCAAAGCATGGTGGATCCTCTCTCCTGCTTGGCTGAGGAGGCTGGGGCTGGGGAGGGGGCAGCCCCCACCGAGCTCCCACCGGCTTTCTCTGCAGCCAAAACCCACATTAAACGTCCCCAGCCAAGTGCTGAGACAATATCACCCCGCTCAGCCCAGCACCATCTGCACCCCAGCCCGCAGGCAGAGCTGCCACCAAACCCCAGTGTCACATTTAGACAACTGGAGGTGGCAGAACACACACACACACACCCCTGTGGCTGTGTGCTGGGGAAAACACATCCTCGAGGTTTTACACCACCATTCCTGGCCTGTTCCTGCCACGGTGGCACCTATGCTGGGCCAGTGGCCACATCCCACAGCAGCACTTAATCCTCTTAAAGTGGAGTGGAAATTGCTCAGGGAAAGGCAACCATCTGATCCCCCCCCAGCCCCACTCCTGCTGCCGCGCCGGGAGGCTCAGAGAAGGCTCCCTCTGCGTAAGATTAATACAGATAGATATTTCATCTGGCTTCTATTACCTTTCACTTCATTCGGGTCAAAAAGCCGGAGAAAACATCTTTTAAGATGAAAACATAATCTTTTGGAAAATTGAAAATATAGATCATTGTTTGGGTGGCAGTACCTTTGTGCTCTCGCTGCCAGTGCCCCCAGCCCGGGCACACTGCGGCTCCCGGGACCCTCAGCCCACTGGGAGCAGGGCTCCGAAGCCGGGCAGCTCTTTCAAACAGGCCTCCAGGTAGCAGAGCTTGCCTCATTATTTCTTAAACGCCTCTTGGTTGGGTTTTTTTCATAACTTTGTGTAATATATATGTGTGTGTGTGTGTTTAATCCATAATTAACAGCCCCTCCATGCTCCGAGCGACTCCGTTGCAGAGCGCCTGGTACCTCCTCCGAGCACACTCTGCTCCGCAGCTCAATTTTAAACGAGTTATTAAAGAACGTAGGTGCATCTATTAATTATTTCATAAATATTAACAAGCCCTTAATGGCTGGAATCCTGGAATAACATGTTCCCAGGGAGTTCATTTTTAAAGAGGTTAACTACACTGACCGCCGGGAGCCGGCAGGACCCCGTGCTGCGATGGGCGGCTCGTAGCAATTAGGAGCAAGGCCTGCACTTGCCAGGGAGCATGTGCCAGGCTGGGCTGGTGCTTGATGCCATGCTTGGGTCCCTCAGCAAAATCCCCACCTGCACCATGCCCAGCAACCGCTCTGCAACAGGCACAGGGCTGTGAGCTGGGACCAGGTAATTACCAAATGAGCTCAAATGAAACTGCCGCCTCTCCAGGGGTGAATGCCGCTGCTGTCACCCCTGTTACTCGAGGAGAGTGGGCGGTGAGGACACAGAGTGATTCCATACCTATGCCTGAGCCCATGGGGAGCTTGTTGGGACTCCCTGTTAGCAGCTGGAAAATCAACATGCTGCACCACACACATGCTACCAGCCAAAAGAAATCACCAGGACAAGGCACTGACTGGGGTGAGGCTGGCACAAGAAGGAGGGGGGCAACCCTGAAATAAAATATTACTGCCTGCCCTCATCCTCATGCAAGTCAGATCTAACCCGAGGATCGAGCTGGCATCACCTGGGACACACCGATGCTCGGGGTGGGTCACCCTTCCTGCGAGCACGAAGCAAGGTCCAGCCTTCCTCCCCGCGGCAGGTCAGCACCTCCCCGGCAGCCCAGCACAAGGGCAGCCCTTTTCCAGCTCCTTAAATCACCCTGGGCCCGTTCTCACTCGTTAACCAACCTGGCTGCAGCCGCCAGCAGAGTTATGGAATAATTATCTGGCATTAGCAGCGCTCCCAGCAGCTGGTAATGCCGGCAGTATATCTGCTGGCTCCCAGGGGCCTTTTTAGTCTGTGCTTTCCTTTTCATGGAGATATACGGAGATGCCGCTGTTAAGTGCTGGAGAAGTTATGGCCATGAACCGTCACCGCTGAACCAACGGGGCAGACGGCTGGGCCAGGGGAGGGACCTCAGGGCTGGGAGAGAGAAACCCTCCCCGTGGATTTACGAACCCCTTTTGGATTTATGAACCCCCGGGCGAGCTGCCTGTGAGTCCCCTGTGGGTGTCCCAGCGTGTCCCAGGGGACAGCCCAGCCTGGGCGGCCAACAGGGCTGGCTGTCAGGGGCTGGAGAAGCTGGTGATGTCTTTGGAAATCCAGGATGACACTGATTCATTGGGATGATTAAATCTCTTGCCGGCCTTTCCTTAGTGGCATTTTGGCATCTGATTCCTCATGAGTTACAGCACCTTCTTCCCTGGGAGAAATTTATCACTATGAATTTTGCAAGTCCCACTAGAGTGTAATTATCTCCTTCCACAGAGCAGGGGACCTGAGTCACAGCTCCCATCCGAGGGGAGGTGGGTGCTGCCTTCAGCTCTGGGTGGGGAGTTTCCAGCCGGGGAGCCCCAGTGAATCCTCCCAGGCTGGGGCTTTTGGAAATGAGAAACTCAGAGTCAAACCTGTGCGTTTTGGCAGGTTTTCATTCCACTCTGCAAACTGTCTGTCGCTGTGGGAAGACCTTGTGGATGGAGCAGGAGCCCCCTGAAGCATCACCCTGGGACACAGGTCTGGCAGCATCCCCGTCCCAGGGCTGGAGCAAGGGATGCTCCTGCACCGTCCCCAGCGCGGTGGCTCCTGGATCCCCTCCTGGATGTTGTAGCTGGGGCTATTTCATCTCCAACCCGTGTTTCATCACCGTGATCAGGCAGTACCAGCCTTGGCCTGACAGCCACGCACCCCAGGAGCAGCTCTGGCATGAATATTGATGGGGCAGCCGGCTGCAGGGGGAAGACACACACTAATTTAATCAGGGTGACAGGAGCGGGGCTCCCCGGAGGCGCCGCGCTGCCGTTTCATGACATTAATGTTACTTTTTGTCACAAGGCATTTTTTAATGTAGCTTGCCAGTGAAATAATCAGCCTTCTCTGGGGGTAAAGAGGAATTTGTTTCTCATCTATTATGATACAGATGTCGCTCCTCAGCTGTCATTAGCGCACAAGAGGAAAGCCAGGGTGACACGTCTGGTATTTTTAGAAGTATGACTCGGATGGGAAACGTATTCTTGCCTTTCAAAGGCAACCAACAACCTCTGTCGTGCAACATCTTTCAGGGGTCACAGGGTGACGGGTGCTGTGGCACCCACCCAGCCCCACAGGCTGCACTGGGCTCCATCCCCAGCTCTTCCCAAGCCAAACAACCCAGTGCTGGGAGTGGAGCAGGGTCTGGGGAGGTCTGGGCACGGGGCTGGAGGGCAGTTCAAAGCATCCCCAGACAGAGTGAGTTTTGAAGCTGTCTGTTCTGCTCCCGACCGGAGAGCCAAGGCAGTTTATCAATTTATTTAGTGAGCTTTGCAGCTCACCTTCAAAGCCTCTTGACTCCGTGGTGAGCAGCCCTGCTCAATTCTGCTCATGCATCTTTAATCTTAAGTGAAAAATGAAGTGGTTTTTTATTTATTTTTCTTTTCACTCTTTGGTTTCCGAGAACCAGATAACAAAATCAAATCTCCTCCTCAAGCAGACACAGAGGGGCAGCTGCAGCTCTTCTCCCACAAAAGGAGCCATATTACCCTCCCTACCCCACAGCACCACTGATCACACCGTGCCCAGCAGACACCAGGGACACACAGCAGTGAAGGACGAGGGAGCAGGAGCCATGATGATCTCCTCCATCACGGTCATTTGGGCTTCAAGCCCTAAGAGGAGCCAGACAAGCACTTGGAGAACACTAAATCCACTGACTGGTNGGTGTTGAGGGATCTGGTGTAGGGGAGAACATGTAGAGTAGGGCTGATGGCTGGACTTGATGATCCCAAGGGTCTCTTCCAACCTAAATCATTCTATGATTCATCTTCTGCCTGAATGGGGTCTGAAGGAGGAAGTGGGGGACAGCAGGGAAAGCACCAGCGCTTGGGCGGGAGCACAGAGATGCACTGGTTTGTTTTGGTTGTATTTTATTATCATTTTTTCCAAGAGGAAAAAAAAATTGCTATGGCAACTTCTGCAACAGCCGAGCTCCTGGGAGACTGGCTGCAAGTGAAACTTGCCACTCATCAGCTGACAACGTTAATCTGCCAGATTTACATAGTAATTAATGTCAAGAGGCAATCTACAATTTGAGCAATCAGAGTTTCTGTGCATAAAGTCAGACTCTGCAGACAGCAAGTTCTAATTGTCTATAAGAAAGCCATTTAACCCCTTGTGGGGTTTCCCCAGGGAGCAGAAGGGTCCAGCCCCTCCTCACCCTGACACTGATGTGGTGCATGGAAAATCCTCAAACATCTCCCAGCACCAACACCCCCAGCTGAACAGGGGGCTCCCACAGCAGCCCCAGCTGCAGCTCCCACCCCCTGCGCCTCCCTCAGCTCCCAAATTTCTGCTAATTGCTCTTTGCTCCCAAACTTCATCAGCTGCTCCCTGAGCAGAAGACTCCTGCTCAGCTCTGGCCTTTGCTGCCTAAAAGACAGGGTGCATTTCCTCCCCCACCAGTGTAATCATTAGCAAATTGCAGGATGCATTTCTAAGGAAGCTGCCATGCCTCTGCTGCCACCGTGGGGTACACCTTGCCTCCCCCAGAGGCACCAGGGTCACCCCCAGCTTTTGAGCTGTAGAGGAACTGCTCCAACACTGGGGCAGCCCCTGCTCTTGCTGCTCCTCCCTGACCATTCATGTCCCCTCCAACCACCCCCTTCTTGTTGGGACAGCCACAGCCAGGCAGTTGAGGGGAGCTGGTTTGGGGATGGGGCAGTGGGAGCAGCAAGACACCTGGAATCTGGTCCTGGAGGAGAGAATAGGAGGGGATCAAGGAGGTACAGGGCAGCTTTATACCCCATGACCAGCTGGTTATCGAGGGGCTGCTCCCATCCTCTGCTGCACCCCGGGACAGGGCTCGGTGTCTGCCTCCCAGGGAACACTGCAAATCCCTGCATTAAGCTGTTCCTTCAATCTCCTCTGGAAAGGATAAAGCTCAGCTGAATCCCAGCATCCTTTCTTCCTCCATCCTTTTGGCTGGAGCCAAAAACCTTCAGAGGAGAAAGAAAAAAAAAAAAAGTTTAATTGATTTCTTCCGTATTAACAAGTCAATCACTAGGGTGGGTTTTTTTAATGACTCATAAGCAAGCTTGACATGTCTGTTAATTAAATAGCCATCCTAGCTCTAATCCACTGAAAGTTAATCATTTGGGGAATTAAAAGGTGTCAGTGGTGAATACCTCATTATTGTAAGTGCTCGCCTGCCCTCGCTGGCAGGAGGGGCTGGGCTGTGCTGGGAACCAGCTCCTGGATGGTCCCAGTCCTGAGCACCCCAAGGTCTGAACCCCCCAAAATCCCAGTCTGGGCCACTGGTGCTGTGTTTCCTCCCACCAAAGGAGCCCAGCTCCTCCTCAGCACGGTGGCTGCTGCAGGGTGACCGTGACCCTCCTGCCAAGGGCTGAGGCAGATGGAATAGGACAAATTCAGGGGTAACAAACTGGTTCTTTTTTAAAATTTTATTTTACTTAATTATTTTTTTTTCTGAGAGCAGGCGTGGTGCCTCTGCTCAGGCTCTTCTGGGTATCATCTAACTTAATATTGATGAAGGCACTACAATTTAATTTGCTGGCTCAGTGCACACACCCGGTGACAAGCCGCGTGTGCGGAGCCGATAGTGGAGCGATGGGACTTGGCACCCCCTCACCGGGGAGCGGAGCTGCAGCTCCAGTGCTGCCGTGTGGCTGAGCACTAATCCTGCCTTATCAGCAGTGCTCAGCCCAGCCGTGCAGGTGACAGGTTGCTCCAGCACCCCGGAGCCCCCCTGCTCTGCTTTTTGGGGACAGTGGGAACCCACCCCAGGAGGAAGCCTTCTTCCCCTGGTCCAAGCCCTGCAGGGCACCCCTGCAGAGGGCTAGCTGCCCCCAGGGCTGGCACAGCCCCTCTGTCACTGCCTGCAGCTGGAGCTCTCTCAGCTGCATTGAAGAAGCTACAGGGAAAAAATTGTAGAAAGCAAATAAAGAAAAATTCCTCCATCTTCTAGGAATTGCCTTGTTTTGGGTCCAGACCTTTAGGTTTAAAGAAACCCTCCTGCAGGATGACCAGACTGTGCTGGTGATGCAGAAAGAGGGTCAGAGGTCCTGCATCTTAAATCTTTATTCTATATTTCTCACAGACAATTGTCCTGCCCCCAAGGCATCCTGCCCCAGCCCCATTGCTCTCTTGCCTTCCCAGCTGCTCCCCCAACAGCAGCTACTGGTTTCTTGCGTTTCCTGCTTTTCTTACCATTTCATTAAGGTAAATAACAAGAGGGCAAATAGGATAACCCTGGTGGTGAACGGAGGATGCGGTTTTGTGTTGCTGTGTGCGTCGTATTAATCATTTAGTGACACACTGGCTACTGGCCTGATGAGAGATAACGAGGTAATTAGTTACAAAAATTAGGAGGTGGGCAGATTGCCAATTGTTTACAGGCACCATGGTGTTGGGGGCAGCCAGGAGATGTTCTGTTTCTGAGGGATCAAAGCTTGTTTTAAAACATCTGATTCAATTACAGACCAAAGGCTGAGCTCTGAGTGTCAGGAGACAGACCAACTGTCCCCAGGGTCCCTGTCCCAGCTGCAGCGGGAACATCAGGACACAGAGTGGACCTGTGCCCTCCAGGGAATGTGCCCTGACCCCACTTGGCGCTGGCACTGTGGCTCA
The DNA here is from genome assembly GCA_013400555.1 of Jacana jacana. Lineage (NCBI taxonomy): Eukaryota > Metazoa > Chordata > Aves > Charadriiformes > Jacanidae > Jacana > Jacana jacana. Next base: position 61,476 of record VZTM01041162.1, on the reverse strand, counting down.
GTTGGCCATCCTGACTGGCCATCCCCAGTCACACCAGTGAGGGTCACCCACAACAGCATTCCCACGCCCTGCAACAACTCCTCTGGCCAAGTTTCCACAGGGACACTTCTGGCTGGGCTGCCCACAGCCCATCCTTCAGGTCAGGGAGATCTGGGACATCAGCTGCTGGGGATAAGTCTTTCCAAACCCACTCCCATCCCTGCACAAAACCGAGGTGGGGTCCCAGCTATCGGGATGTGGGGAGGGATGAGGCTCTGGGCAAAGCAAGGGTCTCAAACAGCACCTTGGGCAAAACCCTCCTTCCATGCCTTCATCTCAGGTGAGGGCCACCAGCCTCAGGGCAGCCCTGCTGCCTCTCAGGAAGGGTGTTCTCGCCCACAGAAACCCTTCCCTCCCTCTTCTCCATGCCCAGTACACAGCACTCACCCAGCAGTGCAGCATCCCCACAGCTGGGGCAGGAGGAACGAGGCACAGCAAGAGGCAGCCCATGGGAGACCTTGTGTTCAGAAGCACCAGAATTTAAAGGTTTTTCCTCCCACCTATTTGGGTGTTTCACTGGTGGCAGCTGCAGCACTGTGAACATGTGAAAAACGTTGAGGAGCAAGTGCTCACTCACTAGAAGTGAGTGTCCTGTCCTGGGGTCCTCCCTGCCCAGGCTCCCTCCCCTGTTCCTTGTCATGCTGACACACACCTACCAGGTTGCACTGGGCATCGGTGGGCAAACTGGTGGGCAAAGGGCATGGAAAGGTGCACAAACCACATGGAGCTCAGTTTTACCCCTCCCTGTGGGAGCACAGGGGCTGCCCAGGCTGTAGCTGATGGAGCAAAGCTTGTTTGGTCACGGCAGCACGGGGTGGCCACGATGCCCCGTGGCGATGGCGACTGTGGGAACACTGTGATTTGGCCAAACCAGTAACCACACGTGCCTGGCTACAGGCACACACGGCATCACCCACTGCAGTCATCAGGAAACCTCCCCTCCCCTTAACACACTCTGGAAAAACAACCACAGGGAGCACTCGATATTTTTCCCTCGTAGGCACAACTGATGTGAGCAGAAAATATCAGCTGCCACTTGGAGAAGGGTGCAGAGGCCAACTCCATTAAAGCTGCTGGAATTGGTACATTTGACACAACTGGCTATAACTTAAAGCCAGAGTATGAATAATAGAGCTCTGCACGGCCGACCCACAAGTGAAATACAGCTGATTCTTGTATCAGCTTCTGCACAGAAACGCCATCTGAAATCAATGCCCTGTGTGTCTGGCAGCTGCTGGGCCAGGCTGCAGCTTTTGTTCCCCTCCTCTGCTTAAACAGCCCCCGGCTGGCCAGCCCTTACCCGGGGTAAAACAGCCCCCAGGTCCCCGGCTGTGCCCTAAGCAAATTTGCACATCATTAAAAAGAATAGCTGTGCTGGGCATGTGAAGGTGGAGGCAGAGGTGGGGGGGCAAGGTGCTGTCCTGCTGCAGAGCCCGGGGGCAGAGGGGACTGTGAGGAAGAGAGATGCTGATGGCAGCCCTGGAACCATTTCTGGGTCCCCTGGGGGAACCCCTGGGCACCAGTTGGGGACAGTGCTGGAGGCCTGTCCCAGGGACATCCCATTGGGGACCAGGCCCCTGGGGGGCTGATAGTTCAAAGCAGGAAAGGTTAGTCTGGGGACAGCCTATGGCTTTGGGTTTTTGAGAGCTTCCACGTGTTTGCAGTGGTCCTGCAGAAGTGCTGACCCCACGGGTGTTCCCATGCTGTCCCCCTGTCCTTCACCACCCCACAGAGCTCAGACTGGGAAACGTGGGGCTGATTTTTAAAAGAGGCTCAAGCTTGGCACATCCTGGGGACCCAGCACAGCTCCTGGGTGGGCAGGGAGATGCGGGAGGGCACCAGGATTCGTGCCAGCAGTGTGGGATTCTGTGGGTTTAGCCCCCGCGCCTGGCGAGCGGAAGAGCCCTGGCTAATCCTCTCATTACCGAGGTGCTTAAGAAGGGATTACAGGGTTGGGTTTGTCCATGGGCTCCAGACCATGTGGCAGTGGCCAGGGAGCCACGTTCTCCGTGTGAGGGGGCTCCCCATGCCGCTGGCACAGGGTCTGGCTGTGGCACCGTCTGCCACCCGCTGTCCTTTTCGCTGCCGTGTGGCTTTTACAGCAGGAGACAGCACTTTATCCATCTTGTAAAATGCCTTTGTCAGAGGAGCTGGGGAAGGTATTAGGAGGTGGATGGGGAGGAATCAGAAAGGAGCAGGCCAAGGTAAAACGCAAACGACATTTATTAACTATAGAGAGAAGTTAAAGCTTGACACCCATCCCCTCCACTTAGGCTCGGGCTCGGGGAGTCCCTGGGGGAACCGGCAGCAAAGCACTGGGAGCACAAACATTTCCATGGCCTCTGAGCTGGCTCCTGCTTGCAGTGCTCCCAAAGGCAAAGGAATAAGCACAGGTTGACCTGAAATGAATATTGCTGGAAAAATGGATTTCAAACCACCCCCGAACACCAGATTTTTCAGGTTAGCAGCTGAACTGGCAAAATCCGTGCCACCCCCGGGATTCATTGTCCCTTGCCTTGGGGACTCAGAGCTTGTGAGGGGCACTCGGCTTGGGCTGCCCCTTCCCCAGCAGCCAGCAGGGCTGGAGATGCTCTTTAAACTGAAATTTACAGTGTATTCACTCATTCAATCGCTTGTTTACATTGTCTATTTTTATTTATTTACAATTTGCTATTTGTTTTATTTTTATCTGTTTATTTATTCAGCTTTCTTTGCTTTCTCTGCCCCAGGTACTCCCTGCTGATCTCTAGTAGCAGGAGAAACCCCAGCCTGGCATTGCAGGAGCTGTTGGCAAAGCTGCTCTGTCTGTCTGGCAGCCCCAGGGGTGGCTGGTGGTCCCCTGTCCCCTCCCTGCCTCTAGCAGCCCCTTCTCCCTGGGGACCCCCAGGGTCTGCATGTGCTGGTCTTCCCATGGTGGCCCAAAAGGAGGGAGCAAAGGCCTGGGTGATAATAAACCATGGAGGCACCTCACCCCTTTCGTGCCCCGTCCCCTGCACCCCTCCCCAGCCCCTTCCAGGGAAATTCTTCAGGAGTAATTGCAAAATCCTGCGGTGCATCAAAGGCAGGATGCGATGTTATTAACTTGCCAGCCAAGAGCTGGCAGAAAAGCAATCGTGGCTGTTTCCCCAAGACTGAGTCAGGGATAATTGAGTTGAATGGGAAGGAATTGCTGCTCTTTGTTGTTGGTTAGGAGAGGATCTTCCAGTCCTTCCATACTGATCTCATTTTGGCTTATTCAAACAGGCTTTTGAATTAAGAGATAAAGTTGTTTAAAAAGACTCCAAAGCTCTTAGAAAAACTTTGAAAATCTTTCTGTTTAAACACAATTCTTCTCCTGGTGTCAGTGCTCGAGCTCTGCAGTGCTGTTATAAATGCCTTGAGTGGAGAAACGCCCCAAGAGTTAGAGCTGAGCTCACCCCAAACACCCGAATCCCAGCTCCAGCTGTGGTCCTTGCTGGACCACCAGCCCTCCCTGATGGCTCTCAGTGTGGGGTGGAGGGTCTGGCTGGGCTGGGTGGTCTCAAGTCCAGAGTCCTGTAGTGCTGGCGAGGCACAGACATCCTCTGCCTGTCCCATCCCATCCCATCCCATCCCATCCCATCCCCCTGCAGTGAGGGACCCCCATCCTGGGGAGGGGGAGGTCACTGAGGGATCACTGAAGTTCATGTTATAAAAAGTACAGTGTGCTGGCAGAAAATCAATGCTGAAATATGGCCAGCTATACTCCTTTCATTAAATAGCTCTTTGAAGACTATTTTAGGTGAAATTATTTAAGGGCAGGGAGGCCAAGTGCCCAGTCCAATACCATTCAAATTTCTCTGTTTGAGCTGTTGTGCCCAGTAAGGAGCCTCCTCCCTGGCTTTGGACTCCATCTGAGGACTAGCTCACCCCAAATGCAGGTGAACCCAGGGTTCTCCATCTGCTCAAGCTCCCAGACATGAAATAAACCATCAAAACCTGCAACACTTGCAGAAAACCCACGAGAGATGGCAGTGCTGGCGGCGGGATTTTGGCCCATGCTTCACAGGAGCAAATACATCAGCCGGGTAGAAACAATAATCTTATCAAAACACAGGCTTTGCTTCATAAATACATCCAGGCTGGAGTGAAATACGCCACTGCAGGAGGAGGGAGAGCAGTCAGCAGAATATTTCGATTGATTAAGATGCCAATCACAGCGGGGCTGCCGTCATCTCGCCGAGCACAAACAGCAACAAGTCCCAGCTCCTGCCAGCGCTAATGAAAACCCTGCCACAGCCCCGTCGGTGGAAGCCGAATCCCTGCCACTGATCCCTCCCTTCCCCTTCATCAGCTCCAATTGTCCCTCAAAACACCTGCAGCCAGGTGGGAATGCGACCGTGAGACTTGGGGATGGCATCGCCAGTGCCCATCGGGTCCTGGGGTTGGGGACAGCCCGTCCAGAGAGCGGAGACGGGGGCAGAGTCAGGCCCTGGATGATGATAACGGCAGGAAAACATGTCTAGTTTGGAGAGAACAAGAAACACCAGAAAACACCTGGAAACAGGCAGGTTATTAGGAGATAATTGATACCAAGCTGGCACTGGAGACTGCACTGATTCAACGCCGAAAGTGAAGCTCCTTTGGTTCATTCACACAAAACAGTCACAGCAACAAATCCCTGGCTGGCAGCACCGACAGCCATAGCTTACTGAAACAGCAGATTTATTTTGACTCTATTAATATTTGTGTGTGTGTGTGTGTAAAGGGATGCTGCCAAGACAACAGGTTCTTCCTCCCACTAAAATAATAAAATGCAGATTCGGAAATTTTGGAATTAATTCCTGTGAGTTCACACCTGAAGCTGCCAGCAAATTTTTCACACAAAAAAAAAAGCAGCTTGGAATTGTAAAACTCGGCTGTGCTGTGAGCAAACAGGCTGCTGGGGCTCCTGGGGGCAGCTTGTGTCAGGAGATATGGGGCAAAGCCCCCCTGTGGCTGTTTCTCCCCAGGCCCTGGGGTGGCTGTGCAGGGCACTCACTCCCAAGAACAGTTTTACCCAAAAAAGTCATTTCTTGCAGCAATCAAGGCCTGAGCCCAAGGGCCCCAAGCACTGCCCTGGCTGCTCCCACAGCAGAAGGTTGCTCCTGATGTGTCTCTGGGCTGGGGCTCCCAGAATGAGCTATTTGCCCCCCCAGACAATCCTCCATGTGGGTCTTTCTCCTCTTCCCTGGGTTGTTTCCATGCCAGGAGCTGGCGGTGGCTCCACGAGGGATCAGCTCCATGAGGGATTGGCTCCACGAGGGATTGGCTCCACAAGGGATCGGCTCCACGAGGGATCACCCCCACGCTCATCCCACCAGCTGCACCAGGCAGTGCTGGTCACACCAGTCACCTCAGAAAAAAGCTCATTTTCTGATCAGGCAGTCTCTCCCCATGCATATATTCCCTTCATCTCTGGATCCCATACACATGCAGGACCTGCAGCTTCCCCCCCAGGCTCCTCTGTTAGAGGGAACCCCCCTTCTTCCCTGGGGTGAAGGTTTTTCCTCTCCCACCCTTGTCTGCAAAGTCACGACATCTTGGCTTTGTCACTCCCCTGTTCATGGGCTGAGTCGGTGCTTCCTTCACCCTCATCTGCTGCAGGTTAATTTATACATGCTTTTCATCTCTAATCAAGGATAAATAAAACTTGTGATGACACAACAAAATACAAATCTCATCAGAAAGAAGTACCAGCCCTTGGAGAGGGGCAGAGCCCAAGAAACCAAGTGTAGGGGAGAACTTGTAAAGTAGGGCTGATGGTTGGACTTGATGATCCCAAGGGTCTCTTCCAACCTAAATGATTCTATGATTCTATGTCCAACCCTCTCCCCTGGAACCCGTTTGCCTTCAGCTCATCCAGCCCCGTTTCTCCCACCCTGCAGCTACCGGAGAAGTTGTTGGTGTCCCCATCGTGGTCCACATCTCTGCCCCAACCCCACAGAGCTGGGGGGCTCCAGGAGCTGCCATGGGGTGATGCTGCGGGACCCACAGCACCCCCTGGTCATGGCACCTGCGAGGGCTGGGGGTGGGCAGGGCGCTCATTGGGGTCCCTCCGCCGCTGGATGCCCTCAGGGCTGTAAAAAAGGCAACCTACAGCTCCATTCAGCCTGCGTGCCTGCCTGGGTATCACACACATATTTTCCTGATTAATTTTCAATTAATGGCCTCAAAGCCTTTCTGCCTGAGCAGTGGTAGAAGATTTTTTATGCATGTATCAGCATGGAGAATAGGACTGAATTAGCTCCAGCCCTGATGTGTGCTTAGACTGGAAACCGCTGCCCGGTGGCTCGAGGTGGGCAGGAAAATCCTTCACGATGAAATAACCCAGCGGTGGGAGGAGATGGACCCTCCGTGGGCACAGAGACAGTGGGACCCCCAACCCCCAGTACTCCCAGCCCTATGCTGAGCCATTGCTGGTGGTGAGATGCTGCCCGACTCCCCTCGGCTCTTTATCCCCAAAGATGTAGCTCTTTATCCCCAAACTGGCATCGTTTTGTGGCCCCAGCAGGACCCTCAGTTGCTCTGGGACCTCCACAGCCTCCTGCAAAGTCAACGACAACAAAGCCAGGGTCTTGGTTGAATTAATTTTGCTTCAAACCCAACAAAAACTTGCAAGAAAAAGAGTTAATTATTCACTAAGCTCTAAAGATAATGAAGATAAAAATTAAGCTTGGATTTCGAGAGAGAAAATAGTTCCTATCTTTTTTTCCAATATAAATTAGGACTGCATATAAACGCTACATGACTCAAAATTCATTTTAATTTCTAAGCAGCCATACAATATTCATAGTCACATAAGTGATTTCATGTCTCACCCCCGAGATGGCTGCGTTGGCTCCGTAGGTAAATAGCTCCAGCTTTAGACACCTGGAACAGAGAGGAGCTTCGCCGCCTCCACTTGAACAGAAGCTTTATTTTCTGAGAGGATAAGTCATTTTCAAAGCTCTTTCTGGTTCAGGGGTTTGTCCTCAAAGCCAGCCCAATAAAGACAAAGTTAAGAAGGAGTTCTCTGGGGCCACCAGAGCTGCTGGGGGGGTCCCTGCCTGTCCCCAAGCCCCCGAGCTGGGGGTCCAACCCTGTGCTCCAGCATGGGCTGGAGGAGCTGGGTGGTGCTGGCCTGGCCAGGGACCCCTGGGAAGGGCTGGGTGAGCCCCACGAGGGGCAGGGCTCCATAGGGACCGGGGACCACAGACCCCCCTCCAGACCCTGTGCAGGGGTGGTGGGGAGCTGGGGCTCTCCCAGCACACCGACCAGCAAAAGCAGAAGTGATAATGGTAATGGTGTTAATGAAGTGGCCGGGGTGGTCCGTGGAGGGCTCGCTGATTGCAGCAGCTAATTAAAAAGTAGAGGGGAGAATCCACGTGGGCGACTGGGCGCCTCCCGCAGTGATGGATCCTGCCCACACGGCGGCAGGTCTGTCTCCGAAACAGCCCCTGTCACCGCCGCTGGCACCCGGGCACTATGTCTTTGGCAAAGCAGGAAGAATTATTCCCCTGCTAGAGCTTTATAACACTTGATGGCTGTTGCCTCCCTCGGTATTTACAGTGCTCGACCCCCAGCTGCCCTGCCGAGACTCCAGCCTCTGTCCCCCGGCACTGGGATTTCAGTCACCTCCAGCCTCTGTCCCCCGGCACTGGGATTTCAGTCACCGCTGCCCCAGCACCCAGGGGACACAGTCCCTGTGGGAGCCACCTCTGGCAGCGGCAGTCACCAGCCAGGGACTGTTTATCATTCCATCCCAGGCAAAATTTCATAACACAGGCAAAAAGTGGCAGCAAGGGGGGGAGGAAAATCCCGTTGGAGGGAGCGTGCGGGGCCGGTGGCTGCGTGGCGGGGGGTGTCACCGAGCGCCGGGGAGATTTGGCTCTGGAACAGCGTGAAAACAAGAGGGGAAAAAAATTATCTGCATTTCCTTTTGTAAGCGTTGTGCAGGGAGAAAATAAATGTGTGTAGAACAAATTAGTTTGTGGTGAAGAAGCTTTCTGCTAAACCCTTAAGATGCAGATAACGCCGGGAGAGCTTCTGAAACCCAACGCCCAGCTGCACCGACAAGGCGATTTCCATAAACGCTGTTCAGAACCATTTAAACAATTAATTTTAGCCTTTAATGGGCACTTGCACTATCTGCTGGAGCAGAAATGAGTAGGTGTCTTTCATTACCTGCCACACTTCCCCTATTCCTCATCTTCTCACCGCCGTTCCCCAGGGGCAGAACAAGGCACGTGTTAATTGAAATCTCAGCACAGCTGCAAAAAAAAACAAGGAGGAGGGGGGGGAAAGAAGAAGAAGAAGAAGAAAAAAGTTGGATTTCAGGTTTTTGTCAAGCCTGTTTTCCACAGAGGAAATGTGATACTCGACTATTTACAAGCAGAAAACTGTCAGGGGATGCAAAGGCTATTGGAGAAGGAAAACAAACAAATGGCAGCCCCACCACATGTTGTGCAAACGGAGGGGGAAAGCAGACTGGGGTTGTTTTCGCCTGTTAATCGGTGTAAATGGGTTGCCTGTCCATGGAGAGAAGCGGAAGGTGGCTCACAAAGCTCCCTGAGCAGGAACACCTTCACTCTGCAGTGGCCCCGTTGGCTGCCCCTTTGCCTGGGGGTCAGCCCTGTCCTGCTGTGCCCTGCACCCTGATGCCCCACACCCTGGTGCTGCAGGCAGTGGTCATCGCTTGCCCAGTGGCTGCTTGCTCACCCCTGTGTTTCTCCATCCCAGCAGCGGCCAGTGGCAGAGCTCTGCTGGCTCTTGAGCAGTGTCCCCGCTGGTGAGGGTCATGGTGGCTCTCACGCCACGAGACATCGTCTCCTTCTGCCAGCCACTGCAAGCCACGTTGTGGCACTTGCAGGCACCTGTGAAATCTGCCACCAGCTCCATGGGGGGGGGACACAGAGCTGCCTGGCTCTGCAGCACTGGTGTGTCCCTTGGGGATGGAAGAGCAACCTCCCATGCCCCGAGTGCCACCTCATACCTCCAGCCCCCAGTAGCTGATGCCCAGAGGCTCTGGTATGCTCCAGCTGAGATCCAGGGCTCAGGGTTGCATCACCCCCTCCTGCTCACATCACATCCCCCCACTGCTCCCAGTCATGCTGCTCACCATTAATCCTGGTGCTTGTTCCCACAGCACGTTAATTCCCACACAGATAGATGTGCCCTCTAGCTGTGCTCATCCCCACTATCCGTGCCCCATCCCCACCATCCCTGCCCAGTCCCCAACATCCTTGCCTGGTCCCCACTGTTCTTTCCCAGTCCCCACCATCCTTGCCTGGTCCCCACCGCCCTTGCCCTGTCTCCACTGTCCTTGCCCAGTTCCCACCATCCCTGCCCGGTCCCCACCGTCCTTGCCCTGTCTCCACTGTACCTGCCCCATCCCCACCATCCCTGCCTGGTCCCCACCGTCCTTGCCCTGTCTCCACTGTACCTGCCCAGTCCCCACTGTCCCTGCCTGGTCCCCACCGTCCCTGCTGGCTGCCAGACCCTCTCTCCGTAGATGGCAGCAGCAGCCCACGGTGTGTGGTGCCCAAACACTGCTCAGGGAAGCTCCCAGCACACGCTGCCATCGCCCTGAGGATGCAAACCATGGGCTGGAAAATGGCTACTGGTGCTGGGCAGGGGGCAGCTGAGAGGGTCTCGGGGAGAAAGAGGGCAGCTTGAGGGAGGAAGAAAGCCAAATGTTAGTTTTGTGTTCAACTGCAATTGCCTTAATTTGCTTTTTCCAGTAACGAGGGGCAGGCTCAGGAGTCTTTTTGCTCCTGCCATTTGCTCACTATCAAGATAGCATGCCTCCTTGATCTGAAAATGATTATTTTTCTTGACAAATCCTCCTGCTGCCGCTTTTTCTATTAATCTCCCTCTGTCTCTTCAGAGAAAAGAGAATTACAGAGGCTGCTCAGAGGCCCACTTGTTCATCTGTCCTTGAACCTGGCTGGCAACCCTTTGTTAGCAGAATTGAGCAAACAGCAGAGAAAGGAATTTCTACAAATATTCTCTCAAATTTGAAAGCAAATTTTCATCTGGCAGCACTTGCTGGTCCTTTGTGCTCCCGTCCCGGGAACACTGCAGCGTTTGCCCTGAGCAAGCAGGAATGCAAGAAGCCTGACTTACACCTCTGTCATCTCAAAAAGAAAGTGCTATTTCTGACTAAAAATATTCCATTTGAACAACGTTTAACTGGTAATTGATTTCAGAGGTGGAGGAAGAGGGGGGGTGGGTGGAGGTGGCTGAGTCCCCCAGAGCTGAGGCCACACGTTCCCACCGCCGGCCCCTGCTGCTCAGAGCAGCACCAGGTCTTTGTCAGGACAGGCCTTGGGCATCCTCGTTGCCACCCTGCCATCTTCAGCCCTCCACAAAAAAACCTTAAAAATGGAGCTGTTTGGCGATTCAGACAAGACGAGCATCCGGAATTTGGGATACAGGTTTTAAACCCCTATTAGTTTTTTGCTGAACACTTAGGAGAGCCTAATCCAATTGGCCAGATGGTCCTGGGCTCCCTCCAATCTAATTCACCCATCCCTGGGGCATATTGAAGGGATAAAGGAGAGGAGGGGGGGGGGAAATTGAAAAAATGTAAATCACATTTTAATAGACTCATAAAAATACACAGAGTGATGACCGAGAAAACTTATCAGATTTTATGGGCATGTGGGTTGCTCGACAGAATATGGAAATGCCACTCAGACAGCAAAGCTGCCCTCATAGAAAACTTCACAACATAATCCAATTTGTGCCGTTCGCTAAGTCAGAGCAGCCGGAGCAATTCCAGCCGTCTGCGTCACTGTCACCTCTGCTTCCCCCGTGTGCCACTCAGGGCCAGCGCGGGCTGGCAGGGCTCGCTCGCTGCGGCACAGCCCTCCCAGGGCTGCCGGGTGGCCAGTGGGACCTGGGGCAAAGGGGCTGGCTGTCCCCATGTCCTGGCACCCCTGGGGACAGCCCATCCGGGCGCAGGGCAGGAGGGGTGGCAGGGGTGGCGTCGGGGCAGCCGCAGCTGTGGCATCTTGGTGTCCTCCATCATAGAATCATAGGTTGGAAGAGACCCTTGGGATCATCAAGTCCAACCATCAGCCCCACTCTACAAGTTCTCCCCTACACCAGATCCCTCAACACCACATCCAATCTACTCTTAAACACAGTCAGGGATGGGGACTCCACCACCTCCCTGGGCAGCCCATTCCACTGACTGACCACTCTCTCTGGGAAAAACTTTTTCCTCATGTCCAGCCTAACCCTCCCCTGCTGCAGCTTGCAGCCATTCCCTCTCCTTCTATCACTAATTGCCCATCCAAAGTCTGCTGTCGTGAGAGCCAGCAGGAGGGAAGGAAGGTGTGGAAAGGAATAGGGAGAAGGTTTAACTTGGGTCTGCAGTGCCCTGATCGGGCACAGGGTGATGGAGGGGAAGAATATTTCCTCTTCCCATTGATGTCCCCAGGCACTGATGTCCCCAAAGCCATGGCTGTGCCTGTGAGGACAGGGCTGGGGTCTGCTCTCGGCAGGTGACATCCCCCCCCACTGCTTGCAAGGGACAACCCCACTAGATGCCCTCCCCACTGGTGTGGCAGAACTGGACAGAGACACAGGCACGGCCAGTGCCTCGCAGTGCCCGTCCCGTCCGTGGGGACAGTGTCCCCAGAGAGCAGCGAGTGGGACTGAGCCAGAAGTGAGTGTGCAGGAGCCTTTGGCAAATGCTTTGTGACACCAACACCGTTCCCAGACCCCGGTGGGGTCTGCAGGGGGGTGTCCCCAGCACAGCAATTTAGCCAGGGACTGGTGTGGGGAACAAAGGAAACGTTTGAAGCTTTGACAGAGAAGACTGTAGAGGAGAAAATGGGTGTTGTGCAGGTGAGGTGGGAAAGTTCACCCCCCTAATTGCTCAGTAATTGTTCTGCCTTGCAGTGGCGTTCTCTCTTGAGCCTGTTTTTGCCTGAACACGCTCGCAAAGAGCTGTTTTGTTGGAAGAATTTAATTTTTGCTATTATGTTGTCCAGCACAGTCCAGCTCCGGGTACTTACCACCAATTATCCGTCTGCTATAAAGCTAATGTTGACACTGAGGTCCTCAATGCATCGACTCTGGGAATCTGCCAGGAAGGCTGGTTTCAAGCAGAATAATTAGTGGGCATGGATATACGTGTAAGATGCCCTTGAACTGATGGACTCTCTTTATTCACTGGGATGTGATCAATTCCGAGGTTTTTCTTCTAGACAAGCCCTTGAATTTAATTCCATTCTGTACAGTAAGGATTTCTTGTCTGAAATTCACTTTGCATCAAGTGAGCCTTGTCTGAGCTCCCTATTAGCTATTCTTTCCCCTCATCCAGGAGTCTTAAAGCACTTTACATGGATTAACTAATTAGCTCTCTTCATAACCCAGGCTCTAAGTTAATTTCCCCGTGTGCATCATAAGGACAACGTCAAGGAACAACTCACGCTCCCCCCCAGCATTTTCCCCTGTCGTCGCTGCAGGTAACGCTGAGGTGGTTGAGATTAGAGCCAAAGGAGCCCAAAATCTCACGGGAGTGACAGGAAAACCAAGCAGTGATGACACCCACCAGTGTCCCCGTGCTCCCTGCACTCCTCTCCTACCCTCTGCATTTCCCCTGCTCAGGGCTGCACTTCCCAGCGCCTGGGAAGCCACCGGGAACAGGGAAGGAGCAGCCCCAGTAGCTCCATAACTCTCCATAGAGCCAGGGCAAAGGCGTTGTGGGAAGCACCGGGCAAGAGAGCAGTGGGGAAAAGCCAGGAGCAGTCTAAGAATCAGGAGAGAGGAGGGCAGGGAGGAAGATTCAGCCAAAGGGCTGCTCTGCTGTGGAGGAATGGATTGGGAAATAAAAGTGATGCTGGTGGCCACGGCGGGACCGGCCAGGGGGAGGGTTATGGAAGCTGCAGCTGGAGCCGGCATGAGCTGCACCCTGAGCCTCAGCCCGGGAGGGGGTTTATAGATTTTAAATCCTGCCTGTGTCCCTGTGGTCCTGCTGCAGCCATGGGGCTTGGTATGGGGTGACACAGCTCCTGGCACCCCTGGGTGGCACCCAGTACCAGTGAGCAGAGGCTTCCAGCCAGGCTGTGCGTTCAGAACTTGGCTGGGGGCTGAGCTGCGGAGCTGGAGCAGGAAGAAGCCTCCTTTCCCTACTGTCTTCTGGAGTTGGTGAGAGAGAATGACAATTCTGAGAATGCCATTGAAGGATAAAAATAACCCCCCTTACAGAAGGGATGTCATCCTCTCCTGAGTTCTGCAGTTTTAAGAGAGATTACTACAGGCTTTTATATTTCTGTTCAGGCCCACTGATTCCATCATCGCTATTGTGTCTGCGGGACCTTTCCAGAAGGATGTGAGTGGGTGACTCTGTGCAGACAGTGCTCCTGATTGGGGCTCTTTGCTCTGAATGGGGGTGTTCAAGCAGGTCTGGTGTTGGGGACCCTGTCCCAGTCGGCACAACCCTTGCTCTCTCCCCTCATCCTGCCCCCCTCCCTCAGACACCAGGGTTGGAGCCCCCAACCCCCTGAGCATCCCCATGGCTCAGCAGGGAGGCACGGTCCTGTCAGCAGGGCTGAACTGGGAATCAGGAAACCTGCTTCTTTCTGAAATACCTCATTTAGAAATAAGAGCCTCCTTCCGTACCAGCACTGAGATCTCTGGCTCAGGATTGCTGCAGGACAGGAACAGCATTCATTACTCACATGTGCTGAGAGCAAATATGACACCCAGCCCTCAGTGCATCGTCTCTGGGTCACAGCTTCCCCTGCCCAAACATGGTCTGGGTCGAGCTGGATGGAGATGTTCAGGGCTGGTGGAAGAGCTGGGGGTCCAACCTGCAGTGCATTCAGTGCCCAACTCCCGTGGGCTCCTCTAACATCTCCCAGCCCCGTGTCCCCATCTCCTGACCGGGTGCTGTGCTCCCCGCTCCGCCCCTGCCCTGCGGAGAGCTCCAGTCCTGGTTCCTCCCTCTGCCCCGTCCCTCCATGTCCATGCACCTGGGAATTACTGGGATACAAAGGCGACACGCAGGGATGAATATACCCATTTAATATCTGACTGTGCAGCTTCCGAGCTTGCTGCTGCAAATGTGCCTCAGGCGTAGGTAGGAACAAGGGGAAGGCAGCTCACTGTGATGGGCAGTTTCCTTCTGCAGGCAGAGATGGGGGTGTCTGTGTGTGTGCACAGCCAGCCTGGGTATCCTGGGCTGTGCTTTTCGGAGGGGAAAGTGCCAGAGGCAGCCGAGCTCCAGCAGCCTGGGCAGAGGGCTGTGCATTTATGGCCAAATGACTCCTGCTGCCTTTCCCCGGGAGCAACTCCGTTTGGCGCAAGCAGAGGGGAAAAAAACCCCACCTTTGGTGTTTGTGCTTGTCTCGCCTCTCTCCTGCTATTCCCAAGGGCTGTGATTTGATGTTTGTTTAGAGATAATTTCACTGGCCCCTGAGTTTACAAGCCGCTCCCTTGCATGGGAAGCTGGGTACACCGTGTACACGGGAGGGTTGTTTACTGCTTAGATGCTCTGGAGGCAATAGGAATAACCGCTGCCATATATTAAATGCCACGGCGTAAAATAGAAGGAGGAAATTCATCTTTTATTTCTTTCCTTTTATCAACTCCTACTCATGTTCAATTGCTGTTCTTGTAAGTTAAGAAGAGGTTTATTTTTTGGTAAGCGTGTTTCTACTTTAGCATCCAAAAACCGAGCAGTGAGTAAAGGGAGGATACAATACCTCCTGGCAGACTCTGGAAAGGAGTGGGCACGAGGGAGGGGAAGAGATTTATCTGAAGGAGGAAGGGAGTGAAATCAAGAGATGGGATTTACACTGAAGAGCAGGGAAATGTGCTAAGAAGGAGAGCCTTTAGACACAGAGGAGTTTCTGAAGACAAGGGCTGTTATGATGGGGTCGTAATATTTGGGAAAAAAAATGATAATTTGTAGGCCATGGGAACTTGGCAGGGATTCCAGACACTGAATTGCAGGGGGATTCATTTGCCACCCAAGGACTGCCTGTGCCAGGGCTGCATCCCCATGGGATGGGCTGGGGACAACCTGCAGCTCCAGAGGGACAGGCACAGGTCCCCCAGCCCCACTCCCTGGTTACAAGGGGCAGTCCCACGGGAGGTGAAACATGCCCTGTCAGAGGGTACCCCCGTGCCTGCTGGCAGTGGCATGTGGCCTTGTTCCTCCCCAGGAGGGAAGCAGAGCCCTGTCTGGTTAATGCCACTTTTCCTCTTGGCTCCAAATCTCCATGGGTTTAGGGAGCCCCTGGAAGAAGCGGGTAGTGACCAAATCCCCCAAGTTTCTGAGGGTCTCTCATGGGTCACAGGGAAGTTAATTCTCCCTTTTGATGAAGCCTTTGGTGCTGATTACTCCTCTGGGGACAGGGGCCAAATGTAGGACTAGTGGCCAAACACCCAGCTGGCCACAGCCTTGCCATTTATGTTTCTAAAAAGTGACCTTTCCCCACCTGGTTGGAAGGGACTGACTGACAGCACGGGGCTGATGGCAGCTGTAAATCTTGGTCCAAGAATGAGTTAGAGATGGAAATTTGTTGCTGCACCTCCGGCAGGTGGTAAAACCCGTTGTAAATCTCTGAAAAGCTTGTCAGGATGCTAATGGATTGAGCTCCCAATGCTCAAATTTCACAGCTCCCAGTTCTCCTGAAATGTCACTTGGAGGACTCTCTGCAGAAGGACACGGGGACAGAAACGAGCCTTTGGTGAGCCCTGAGAGCAGGGATGGCCCCGAGCCCTGGCACCAGAGGGAAGAACCGTGGTCTTGTAGGCAAACCCCAGCCTGAGGCTTGCACAAGGTGCTTGGCTCCTGCTCCACCCCCAGCCCTTGGCCCCATGGAGACCAGATGATGGGTCAGGACACGGGTCTCCATGGTCTGGAGATGTCATTGTCTGGATGGAGAGATGTTATTGTCTGGAGCAGAGATGCTGGTGCATCTCTGCTCTTACCTTCCCTCCCTGCTGCCTTTGACACCAGGGTCCAAAGCTTTCCCTCAGCTCCAGCCCTGTGCCTGGGGGTGGTCAGGACTCACTGTTCCTCCCTCATCATCACCCCCTTGGACTCAGCAGCCCAGACTGAGGAGGAGTGAAGAGGGAGAACTCGGGCTGCAGCACAGGGAAGGTGCCGGGGCTGAGCCTGGAGCCCGGGCAGCAGGAGACAAATGGGACAGGGAACGAGTGGCACTAATGTGCCCGCAACTGGCATTAATTTTACCTCTGCCTTCATCAGGAGAACAGTGCTGCGGCAGCACCCTCCCTGAGAGAAGAAATTATGATCCCTATTTGTCTTGCCTGGCATCTCAGCTCTGGAAGCATTTTTAATTCAGTTTCTCCATTTTTTCCCCCCTCTTTTTGTCTTCCCAGTTGTAAGTCCCATTAAAATCTGTCTTGTTGGCTGCTTTGTGAGAAGGCAGCAATGGCAGGCAGGGGAGAGGTATTTCAGGTATTTCTCTTCTGAAGGTCTGTCCTGACTCAAAGCACATTAACCCATTGCTATTTCTCAGCTACTTCTGGGATATTTCCTTTCATTTCTTTGAGTAAACAAAAGACAAATTCCTGCTCTTGCAACAGCTCTGAGGTCAGAGAGATTTGCAAAATTAAAGGACTCTTTATTCAGCCTTCACATCCCTTTTGTAAAACAAGATGTGGGTTTGCAGGAAGAGACAAAAGTGGGGCTGGGGCTGCAGGTGTGACTCAGGGCTCCATCCTGCTCCTGCCACGCTGTGCCTGGGTTTCCTGGGAGTCCCCCCTGTCACTGCTGGGGAGGGAGACGATGCTCCCCACGACCGGGCTTGGGGACAGAGGGACCGATGGTGACACCTGAGGTGGCTGTGCTCGCTCTTCCAACGAATGGGCAGGTTCACCCCATGCCCAGCTCAGCCTTGTCTGACACATTTCCTAACTCTGTGGCCACCAACAACTCAGTACATGCGTTAGCATCCCTAAACTGCCTGCGTTCTAAATCCCAGATGAGGCACAGCCCATAGTTGTAAATGAAACAGGCAGAAGAGTGCAGGGGATGTCACAGCTCTTCCAGCTACCCCAGACTTTCCTGGGAATCTCCTCATTTTTATCCCTTTTACCTGGGTGCAGGAGGGAGGATGGAGCAGCCCAGGCGGAGCAGCGGCCACAGGACATGGGATAAAATGCAGCAGTCTCAAAGAAGGAAACTTTTTTCCCAAATCTGGTTAAAATAAGCAGCCTAACTTTCTGCCTTTCCTCTCGCCTCCCCGATGCCTTGTAATGCTGACAGACACTGACCTAATGATGCATTTTACAGTGTTAATGCTATTATCAAACTGCTGTCGGCTGGGAGCTTTTAATTCATTAACTTGCATTTGCTCTGGTGGGACTGTCTGGATTTTCAGTCAGCAAGCAATAAGAAACAAAATATTTAACCAAGTCTTCCAGAATTCCAATATCCTGCCATCGATTTTGAGTCACTTGGACTTCAATAGCTTAAACATTATTGTTTTCTGTCATTGAGGATTGGGGCAGTGGAGCTGTGAGGAGGCAAATGAGTAAATATGAGCTGCTTTTATTCTTTTTGTATCTGGAACTGCCTTCCTTTCCAATAAGCTGTTACACCACGGGAGAGTCCAATCAGTTAAAATAAAGTAAATTAGTAGTTGAAAAATATTAGGAAGGAAGGCACCAACCGAAGAGATTTGCCAGCACCACCCAGGGTCACAGCAGGAAAGCTGGGAGCAGCGCTGGAGCTTCCCCTCTCCCCAGAGTCTGGTGCGGAGGGCCCAGCCCCAGAGTTCAGGTCAGGATAGACCCCATCTCTGGCCCCACATCACCCCATGGGATGCAGCACAGGAGAGCCCTCGCACCCTGCCGCAGCGGCCGTGGCATGGGGACATCCCCTGCAGAGGTGTCCCTAAACCCCCCATCCCCCCCGAGCGCGGAAGGAAGGGGCCACAATGCTCGTCCCCTTTTACTGGTGGAGGAAGCCCATGGGGCAGCGGGAGAGGAGGCACCCGCTGGGTCTGTGAGTGACCATCTGCTGGTTATTACCTGGGCTGGGAAATCATTTTCAGGCGGAGGCAAAACAAGCTGTCGGGGATGAATAGATGTCAGTGTGCAGCTTGTCTCGGGCACAAAAGGAATATCATAGCATGCAAATGTCATTTGTATTGTGATCATTAGCCCGAGCTGTGGGAGGTGCCTTATATCAGTTAAATTCTTCCAGGGGCTCCCACAGAGAAGAGGAGAAATTCTTAAGCTCACAGTGGCATTTAAGCGATTGCTGCCTGCTCTGAGCAGATGTTTCCAGGCTCAGATAGCTCAGTTTGCAAGACAGCTTCAAATTAAAACAAAACAAAAAAAAAGCTACAATATTTATGGGCTGCTCTGCATGTGCTGGAAACCTGGGAGGAACACACCACGTCTGGTAAGGTTGCCATCAGAAACATACCTGAGAACACACAGAGCTCGACTTCAAAAGGAGCAGCCAGAGGTTGAGGCTGGTGCAGGAATGGTTGAATTAGCATCTCCTGAATATTCACAAACATTTCGTTTTGGTCTGGATGTTGATATGCTGTTTTGACTGTGGGCACATGAGTCCTCAGCCAGCACTGCTGGGGAAGCAGAGCCTGGGGCTTCTCAGACACATTTGTGAGGAACAAAGAGGTTCCTGGGGTCTCTCTGCCTGATACTCAGGGTTTTCAAAAGTGTGTTTCTCTCTCTCCTTGGCAGAGCAGATCGTATCAGAGGGGGCTCCTGCAGCCAGCCTGTCCCACCGTGCTGCCAGCACAATCCCTGGCCTGACCACTGCCCAGCCCCACTCCTGCCAGCCCCGTGCTGTCACCTGGAGGTGTCACCCTGTCCCTGGCACCACAGAGCCTGAACACCCCTGCATGACACCCGCCTCCTGGCTGGTCCCATCCCCGGCAGAGCTCAGGTGTGCCCTTGGTCCCTGTAGACTTTGGTGGGTGCTGGCCCCTGCCCTGCCCTGCCATGCCCCCCTGCCCCCAGCACCAGGGCTGGCCAGAGATGGCTTGAGGAGGCAGCAGCAGCACAGACAGCCCTCCCTGAGCTTTCCCTCTATCAGAATTCATCTCAAGCTCAGGGGGACACAGCTGATGCTGGCCTTTTGTTGGCCCTATCCTGCTCCAGCACAGCCCCTCTCCTCACCCCTCCTGCCCCTCCTTCTCATGTTTCCCTTTAAATCTGCTGACTCCAGAGCTGCTCATCCTTTCTCAGGATGAGTTTCCCTGTTCTATCCTTCAGCCTCTCTTCAGGGGCCTGAGCTCTTATTTCTAAGGCTTCCTCCAAGAGCTCATATGCATCTCAGGAGCTGGCTCGGGGTGGCTGGAGCATGGAGGTGGGGAAGGGGGAGCTCTGCGTTCAGAGCTGAAGGGGCGGCCAGGGAGGAGAAGGAGCAAAGCCTTGGGGTCACCCCTTCTCTGTGCTCCCCGGGAAGACCCTCTCCAGAAGCTCTGCAGGTGCCTCTGCCCTTTGATGGAGAAACCTCTGCTTTGCCCTTGCACATGGGCACTGCTGCGGGGAGAGCAGAAGCGGTTTGCATTGCTGCAGAGCCACTATAGATGGCAGCATTGACGAGCCAGAGGCTCCTGCTCCTCAGATGGGCTTGTTGAGATAATTAATATACAAAATAGAACAGAAAATATGATATAGGTAATCCTGAGCACAAACCTTTCCCTTGCTCTAGCTGTATCTCAGAGCTCCAGGAGCAGAGCTGCCCTCCCAGGCTGAGCTCTCCATCAGGGGCAGCCCAGGGCCATCGCACCAGGCCAGGCTCCTGCCACTGTCCATCTCCTCAAACCCCGAGGTCTGGGTCACTGACACCTTCTTGTGTGGGCTCCGCTCCTCAGGGAGGTTTTACCACCCAACCTGGATGACATGCTTCTCCCAAGGGTGGCCTGGGAGCGCTGCAGGAAGGGGAGACGAGACAGGGATGGGGAACTCTCAGGGATAGGTTTTTCCAAGCCCTCAAATCTCCAATATTTATAGTGACTGATGGTAACTCAAACAGGGTTTGTGGTTCAACCTGATGAACCTGAAGCCCTAAATCACACAAGTCTGCCAAGTGAAGTACTTTAGCCTTCTGCCCTTGCTGCCGTAAACAGAGTATGTCTCCAGGCTCCCGGGAGCCGTTTAATGAACTGCCTGATGCTGCCAACAGACTTTCTAATGTTTCACGTCCCTCCTGTGAAAGTCCCTTGCCCCTTTCCCCGTGTTTTCTGCAATGTTTTCTGGTAATTGCTGCCCTTCTGCTGGGGAAAACTACAGAGAAGAGCAGCTGGGCTGGCAATGGGCATCCCAAGCCATACTTTTGTGCAGTTATGGCTGTGTGATGATGCAGAGCCGGGATGTGCCCCAGGGCTGGGTGCCCGGAGCTGTGCTGAGGGCGAGGGCAGGGGTGGCTCCCCACACTTCCTCGGGGGGCAAAGGGGGCAGAGGAGATGCTGTGTGGGACCAGGCTCCCTGATCCCAGCCCCAGAGGGGAAGGCTGCTGAGCAGCAACAGGCAGGGACTCCCCATGTCAGGCAAGGGAAGGAAAAGGCAGCTTTGCAGCTGACAGGGAGAACAGAGGGGTGCAAGATCCCTTCCACAGCCTCCCTTATCTCAACAAGTTTCCTATTTATTTTCCAGACAGAATACACTTCGTAGCCTCCTGTTTTACTCAGAAGGGAAAAAAAAAAACCCACTTATTTATTTATTTATTTAAATTGAGAACCCTGGTGGAAAACAAGCTTCGCTTCCAGAAGCAATTACATTCCATCTCTTAACTGGATTAGGTAACTTGATAAAACTCCAGTGGAGAAATATTTGCTCATATTTAATCATTTGTTGACTTGGCACCTCACGGAAAAAAAAAAGCAAAATTAAATAAAAATGTGTAAAGGGCAACCCGCTCGCTGATAAATCCTACCCACTCTGAGCCGTTTATTACAGGAGCAACGATCCATTAGCTCCATACATAAATTAGAATCCTGCATTCGGTTTATGGAGTTGCAAATTGTTGGCTGCTGCCATTATGTCAAAAATACGCTGTGCCAAGGATGAAACATGATTATCCTCCGTGTTGTCTGCCCTCAGCAGATGAAGTCCAGACAGCTTAGGGTCAGGCCGTAGGAAAAGCAAAAGGAATTCAAGCTCTTTCTCTCTCTCTCTTTATTTATTTATTTTTTTTCCCCCTGCTTGTAAAAACAAAGCAATCAGCATGCTTGCATGTTAACACAGCCCGAGACATGGAGGGAATACTCTATTAGTGCCCTGAAAACCAGCCTCCATAGCATCTATCGATCACAGCCTTTTTGTTACCTGTGTCCAAGTGCAGGAATACAGCCCTTGAAATGAGACCCAGCCATCAATATTCTCCCTGGGTGTACATGCTGCCAGAGCTCCTTATTGCAGGTTGGATCACCACCCCAGGAGCTTTCCATTATTTCTGACTCCGAAAAGAGAGAGAACTGCCATTTCTGCTTGATACTGCCGCTGCTACATAGATGCTGTTAACGGGGAAATAAAAGGCTGTGGTGTTACTTGTGGTCCACAGGTAATCATTATACAGCTATAATGATAGAAAAACAATAGGTCTTGGGGGAATTGCAGCAGGAATCAGTTCAGCCAAGTATTGACACCATTAGCCCCGATAAGGCTCCCTGTCTCGCAGCCTGAGCTGAGGTTTTAGCCTGGATGGGATTTCCAGGAGCACGGAGATCAGCAGCGGGTCCTGGGCGAGCCCCAGCGTGGAGCGATGCACCTGCAGTGCCACCTTCTCCCCCCCCAGCAGCCAACCTCTTCTGGGCTTCTGACTGCAAAACCTGACCACAAAACTGCAAAGCGGGGGGGGAACCTCCTCTCAGGGGCTCCCCATGCTGAAGGTGCTGCCATGGTGTGAGAGGTGGTTCTGGCTGGGGGTGGGCGATGTCTGGAGTGATCCCTGAAGCCACCGGTGTGAGCGGAGCAAGGTGACACTAAACTGTCAGGGGAAACGGGGAGGCTGCCGGAGCTCACTGCTCGGAGGCTTTGATGGGTGTCTGGGAGGTGTCACTGTGCTTTCATGCAGCAATTAATAAAGCCCAAAGACTGAATCTAATCCTGAGGAGATGATTTCTGCCAGCTGAGAGGGGGAAGGTGTCTGGAGATGTCCCAGGTTGGAGCTGGGTTTCCCCAGCACCAGGCTGTGCATTGCTCTCTGCAGTGGGCATGAGATGCTGCCCAGACCAGGGTTGGGCTGGATGTGGCCAAAGGGTTAGATCCTGCCTCAGCCCCAGCCCTCAGCTCCCTCAGCACCAAGGGCTCAGGAAAGTTTCCTGATGCACAGCTGGGGACTGCCCTGGTGTGGGGCACAGAGGACTTTATGCCACAGCAGCTTGGGTATATGGCAAGTATACCCAAGGCAGGGTATGGCTGGGGCAGAAATAAGTCATACATCTGCTGTCACAGTGATCCAGGGCTGTTGTGTGGAAGGTGACCAGAGAGGGCACGGGGAGAGGACAGCATGGGTCAGGCTGGAGGCTGTGGGGATGGGGGTGGGAGGGTAGAGTGGGCAGAGTGGCTCCCCCAGTCCTGGGGGGACGAGCACTGCCAGGGGTTCACCCTCTGAGGATGAACTCCTCTGACCGGGATTCAGCTTAGGACTCAAAAAGAACTGTAAACACAAAAGTAATCTCATAGAAGTAATGTGCCTTAATAAAAAAAAATACCTTTAGCACCTGCTAAGAAGCTGCACACTTGAGCTGGGATAAATCTGTTTATGCAGGAAAGGTCCCTGTCACAACAAACGCAGCACTTGGCTCATTAAAGGCTTCAATTCTAATTTCGTTCAGCCCACACCGAGTACACTTCGTCACGAGGGGCCGAGAAACACAACAGGGCTATGTTTAGCATGTGAAATCATTCACTGAGAGGCAGCTTTGAGCAATCCATTTATTCTACAGAGGTTTGTTTTCTGTCTTCTTCCCCTTTTCACATGGCTCAGTTGTGCCGCGGGAGATGTGTGCCCAGATGCCCAGGTGTGGACACACAGACACACACAGACCTGCACAAACCACGTGGCCACGGGCTTTCAGAGGTGGCTTCAGTCAAACAGCGGACACACTCAGCCTGAGAAGTATCACAAAACTGTGGTGTCTCAGAAAAGGTCTGGCAGGGGTTTGGGGCATTATTTCTACAGTTGCCAAGGTGACCAGAAGGTCCTTCCCTGGGAGCTCATGCAGGGCAGGGGGGTCACCACCTGGGAGTCCCCAGGAAAACCTGCAATTTCCTCTCAAAAGCGAAAAGTGGCTTTTGGAAACCTTCTGTACCATTTCATGCTTCCTGAAGGTCCCAAGTGGAGGGGGCAAGGGGTCTCCTCCGTGCCCGTTGTGCTGCAGGAGAGGTGTTTGGCTGGAAGCACTGGGTGGCACAGGCTGGTGTGGGCTCGCTTGGCCAGCCCCAGTCAACTCTCTTCAAAGATCTGGCGAGGGCCCTGCCAAAAGGAAGGATTATACAAATGATTTTCCCTTCTTTGGACCCACAATGCAGCGCCGTGTCTTAAGCTCCCCTCCAAGGCCAAACACACTCGGTTCTGGGGGCTTAAGCTGCTCTGTTTGCCGGGGGCTGCAACAGCTCAGGGGTGAGAGGAGCCAGGGCTGGGTGCCCCTCTCCTTCCAGATGTGCTAGTTCAAACTGATGGTTGATAACCCCATCTCACCTGCACGGGCAGAAGGAGTAAAATAAAAGAGGGTCCAGTTTATTTATTCTTCTTAATATGAAATTCATGCCCCGATTGCCTTTGCTCTCTCCAGCCAGGCTTCTGGGAGGTAAGAGATTCAGTTCATGAATCTGAATTTGGGGAAAGCTTCATCTTTTGAGCTTTCTTTGCAGGGAAAGTTACTTGATAGCCAGGGAGCCAAGGGGGAAATACATTATTGAAAGAAAAGCTTCCTTTTTAATCTAAAATTCAGCAGGATCTTTGAGATGAAAAAGGTTATTTCCAAGAGTCTGTCCAGCATATCTTGAGGGCTTCTCCTTTCATACAACAGCGGTGGCAGGGAGGGAGGCAGGGAGGGAGGGAGGGGTCTCGGTCAGAAACACAAGCTGCTGCTCCTCTCAATTACACCAGCATCCCGACTCCTGACAAGGGAATAGCAATTCCCCTCGCAAAGAAGCGCTTGGAGGCTGGCTGTGGAAAGAGCAGAAAGTAATTATGGCTTAACTGTGCAAACAGTGACTCCTGGGAGCAGGCTGGCGGGGTGCGGGGCGCTCCTCGCAGGAGTAACGTGAGAGTGAGCACACTTCCACCCAGGAAAGTGCTTAAATAGCAGCCTGGTCTCTCTGAATACCATTTGTTGAATGCTGTTAAAGAACACTAGGAAGCCCAGAAAAGAGAATGCCGGGATTTCTGAGGAGGGGTGGATGGTGAGGAGTTGGCACTCCAGGGGATCGTGGTGGGCTGGCAAGAGATCCATGAATCCCTGCAAGTGGCACAGGTTTTCGGGGGCTTGGTTTCTCTTGTTGCCACCGAAGAATTTGGGAGCAAGGTCAGGATGAGGTGCCTTTTTTTCTGGTGAGATGGTAAAACGGGTAGTGCCACTGTATTCTGCAGTGCTGGAGCGATGCCCGGTGCCATTGCCCCATTTGGCTGAGGACGGGGGGGTCGGAGCTGGTCCCCCTCCAGAGGCAGCAGGAGAAAACCTTGCAAGAGAGTCAGATCCACACTTGGGAGAAACCTGTTTTTCTCCCTGACCTGGAAACAATCCAGATTTGCTTCTGCTCCCAATTTAAAAACATCCTCTTGCCACGGTCAATTATTTTAACTCCTCTCCACGGACTGTGCTGTGCTCGAGGAGCTGGCAGGAGGCAGGAGCTGCGTGTCTGCACAGGGAAACAGGGAGCGACAGGCTCCTGCCCCTCTCTGGGGATGCCATTAGGGTGGATCTATGTGCAGGGAAGGAAATGCAGTAATTCTGCTGTCAGCACTTTCTCCACAAACACTCGGGGCTGCTCTCCACCCTTGCAGAGCCGCGCGGGGCTCGCTGTGTTACAGGGCGGCTTGTGTTCCTGCCACCCAGATGACAAATACTAAATGAGACATTCTCCTTCCAAATGCTGCATTTTTTTTTCCCTTATAGCTTCTGTTTGCTGCAGGCTGTCAGTGGCACAGCACCCTGGGCCCTCCTGGACCCTGTCTGGGCTCTGCCATGCCTGTGCCCGTGCCCGTGCCCAGCGCTGGGCACCGACATCCCGGCTGCGGGGAGATTCCCTGCTTGTTGTGATGCAGGCTCAGTTAATTGCAAATCACTGTATTCCATTAGGCTGGGAGGAAATGTAAAAAACCCTGCTGGTGTTCAGAGAAACAGAATTAGGCTAATGTGGTGTTCAGAGCAAAGCCTCCTGTCTATCTGGTTTTGCTAGGAACAAAACCTCCAGCCCCCCGAATTCAAGCTCCCTGGCAAAACTAATTATGAGATATTAATAAATTTAAACTATTAGTTATGCAAGTTATGTCTTCTAAACGATATTAATGTTGTTATTCCCTTGTTGAGCAAAAAGTATTTAAATGAGTCCTTTTTTAACTGCTCTGGAATTTGCAGGTTTGGCTGGGGGAGAGCCACAGGCTGGCAGCCCCCCCCAGCTGGGAGGGATTCATGGATGGGTAAGTTGAGACTGGGGGGAGGAAAGCCTTTTTAACAAGAGGAAACTCCCCGCTGCCATACACCCCCTGGCCACAGCAGGGAGAGGAGGGACAGAGAGCACTCACAGGGACACAGAAGGACGCGGGCTGGGCTGTGAGGAATGAGAGGAGGATAAATGCTGGGCATTGTGTAAAGGCCTGTGGTTTAGCTCTCCGCTTCCTTCCACCGTGGGAAAGCACCCCAACTCCACTTCTGCATCGCCGTTTGGGTTTGCTTTAGAAACGGCAGAAGGAAGGTGGGTCTCAGGGGAGCACCTTCCAGAACGTGTTCTCCCTCTGTCAGGTTTCAACAGAGAGCAGGAAAATCCCTTTCCCGTTATCCAGTGGGAACATACGGGCTGCACCGGGCACAGGAGGCAGGGCCAGAGCAGAGCCCCGTCTCCCCTCTCTGCCATTATTCCAGCTACAGCGTGCTCTTCCCCCCGTGTCTCACCCCACAGGAGCTGCAGGTGGTTCCCCCACACCTCCCACCCTGCTTCGCCCTGCGACGCCGCTGTGTGTGGAGCCAGATGGTCTCGAGCAATCAAGGCTACTTTCTGCCTCATTTCTTTTGCAGCCCGCCTCGCCATCCCAGCCTTAACTTTGGAGCTGCTGGTGATAGGGCAGCCAGCGTATTATATTGTAATAACTGGTTCCTCCTGGCTGGCTGAGGTGGCAGGTCCTGGGGTGGCTGCAGCTGTAGGCACTGTGGAGTGTGGATGCGGTGGGGACTCTGTGCCTGCTGGGACACCAAGGCGCTCCTTGCGGTAGCGCTTCCCCCACGGCGCAGATGGGTATCACCGATGGGTATCGCTGTGGCTGCCAGAGCACAACTGGGCACCTCCACTCTAATGAAGGCAAGATCATAACCTTGTTGAGGCACCTGATGCTTGGGACAAATGACCACGCCATAGTTCCTGCCTCCCTGTGCTCCTTCTCCTCAGCTCTGTTTCCCAGCACCGCGGCTGCCCCCGAGGGAAGGGCAGAGCGAAGCCCCTTGGTCACAGGCCTTGCCCAAAATCCAGGGCAGAGCAAAGCCCCTCGGCCATGGGCTTTGCCCAAAATCCAGGGCAGAGCAAAGCCCCTCGGCCTCAGGCTTTGCCCAAAATCCAGGGCAGAGCAAACCCTGTTGGCCACAGGCCTTGCCCAAAATCCAGTGCAGAGATTGGGGGTCTCTGTCTGGAGAGATAACTATTCCCCACCTCCCCCGGAGTCTTTCTATCCCATTTCCTGCCCTGTCCTCTGTGGTGTACTCTTCCAGTGCACTTTTACTCTAAAAGGAATCACCTGCCAGACCTTTATCTGAGGGGAGGTCTCAGTTAATATTGGTTAAAATAGATTTTTTCTGAGCACAGAGCATTGCTGGGGTTTTTTGTGTTGGTTTTTTTTTTTTTTTTTTAACGCCTAAACTGCAAAGTGATGCCTTGAAGATGAGATTAGTTCATTATTTATAAAAGTAAAATCCCTCAGAATGTATTAAATATGAAAACATTGTATCGGGGTGTAAGATTTGTGAGGATTAGTCTCTGAAGTCTAGACATTTATCTCCGAACGCATAACATTTGCATTCATTACGTATCCTGCTGTACCTCTAAACATGAAAACTGATCTGCAGAACAGATGATCAAAGCAGGGAAATGTAGATCAGAAAACATGCTGTGTTCACTTAGGAACGAAAAAATGTTCTAAAAAAAAAAATAGTAATTGTCTGATATTCCAGTACACGAAACCATAACGTAAACCCCCGCGGCGGCCGGGGGGAACCTCAGAACGCGCTGACATTTGGTGGGGAGATGCTGCCAGGGGTTTGGATGCTTTTACAAAGGCTCTTCGTGCCCCTCAGCAGGGGAAGGGAAGGATGACAGGGATGTCCTGCCATCCCTGCTCGGTTGTGCCTCTGCCACTGCCCCTGTGGCCGCCCTGGGCACCCCTCCCCGCAGGTCAGCACCAGGCACACCAGCCTGCCAGTGCCACCGCTGGTGTGTCACTGCTCCTCTCCTTTTTTCAACACCCACACACCATTCGCCCCATTCTGAGCCACTGAACTTTTATCCAGTGTTTTAAGATTGATGGGAAAAAAAAATAAATCAATATTAATGATCTAGAGAGCACTTTGGCCGGCTCTGCTGCAGCTCTTGGCTGGTAAGCTATCCAAATCTGTAGAATTTAACATTATTTTTAATATTAATAATTGCTGTTTAACATTCCCCTGAGCTCCTGTTGGAATAGATGTCTATCAGCATCCTGAGATGAAATGCCTACGCCTTCCTCAACAGAAAACTGCAATCTGTGATGGGTATTTCTGCCTGTTTTTTTTCCTTGATCGCTGGGTCACTTTGAGAAACCCTCAGCAAGTTTGTAGCTGGAAACCTTGAAAACTTCAGGTGAAATTTCAGGTGAAATTTACCGAATTTTAAGGAACTTTTGTTCTATATTGGGACTAATGCCAGGTCTGCTGGAAACATTCCCAAGTTTCATGAAGCATTCCAGTGAGTTTGGAGTCACTTTAGGATGATTTATATGTTTGGAAGGGAACCAGGCTCCCAGGCTCCCCCTGGCTCTGACCTAGACAGATCTCCCTTGTTTGATTTATGCCATGATTTATACCAGGCATCTTTTGCATGACTTCAAATTGGAATGAAATTTTGGTCCACAGAAACAGGCACGGCGAGACTGACAGGACGGTCTGCAGGAATCCCTCTGCATTATTAACCTGCCTTATCTCTTCAGAGCGCTCATTTCCTACCCCAAATGCAGCCAAATCCCAGATCAGAGGGTGCCATTGTTTCCAGTCTCTTGTCTGGTCTTACAAAGGGGAGCTAATTACACTGAAAGTTGCAGGAACTGCTGAAGCACTGTCAAAGCTTGTGCTAACTGGCCCAAAACTCTTATATTTTTAACACAACCCCCCCTTCCTTAATAGAAATTTTAAGTGACAAATCCGTGGAATGAATCTGGTATTCACTATTTGCAAGAGAGAAGAGAGGGGATTTAAATGAAGCATGTATTCTGCCAGGAGCCTCAGGAAATCATTTAACAGCTCAAGAGAGAGGGGAGCTGCGTTATCATTAGAATTTACATGATACATTAGCCAGGAGTAGAAATGTTAATCTACCTATCCAAAATCTATTTGCAAAATTAGTGGAATACTGTTGCTTTAATGCCCTTCTCTTAGCACTCAAAGTGTAAATCCTTTCTCCTCTGCTGGGAACTGGAGAAATTAATTTGGTGAATTACTGTCTGTTTCCCAAAACACCACCTCAACGAGAACAGGGAGAGCCTTCAAGGTCAAAAAGGCTAAAAGTTGGAAAAAAAAAAACCAAGGCATTTTTAGCCTTAATGAACTGCCCAGACAGTAGGTGTGAGAGAAACAACTGCTTGTTTTCTCCTGCTGCTTCTTCCATCTGGTTCTGGTGGGTGAGTGCCGGGAAATCTGAGCTTTGACTCCTTCTCTCTGCCTCCTCAACCCAACAACAAGGCCAGACCCAGGAATGAACAAACTAAGGTTTATTTTTTAGTGCACTGGGGCTCAACAGCGTGTTAGCGTCTGCGGATCGCCCGTGTCTGAAGCCGAGTTCCCAACTGAAATGAGTGGAAATGAGTGGAAATGTTTCCTCCCAGCTTTCACCTTAAAAGCCTCATGGCTTCCACCTCTGCTGGTCCACGAGTGAACTGCCCAGGACTCACAGGTAAACTTGAGCCCACAGAGTGTCTCTGTGAAATTCAGCAGCGCTAAATACGCTCCTGCGTTTAGGACCCACTTAAATAACTTACTGGATTGCAGCCCAGTTGCTGAGATAGAATCATAGAGTCATTCAGGTTGGAAGAGACCCTTGGGATCATCAAGTCCAACCATCAGCCCCACTCTACAAGTTCTCCCCTACACCAGATCCCTCAACACCACATCCAATCTACTCTGAAACACAGTCAGGGATGGGGACTCCACCACCTCCCTGGGCAGCTGATTCCACTGAGATCCCTCATACTCCAAAACCTCACTGTGAATTTCCACTTAATGGAAAAAAGAGGGGAATAAACCCCCTGCTCCTCACTGCTCAGAGACTCCTTCTCAGCAGCAAATCTCTGCCAAGCAAACCAGGACTGTGCAGAGGTGGTGAGGAAGACTGGGTGGCCGGGCTTGCCACGCTAGAGCCTGGGTTTTTCCCTGCAAGAAGCCAGGAAGGAACTTCTCTTGTGAGACCCAGCCCCAAAATGGTATCGATCCCTGAAAAACAAACCTCCTGGAGCTGAGGTTGCCAGGAATCAGACCCCAGTGGGGGGAGCGCTGCAGCTCCTGGTGTGCCCGGGGGGTTGCTGGACACCGTCCCTGGGTGGCGTGTGTGACAGCCACGGCGTGGGCAGTGAAATGGGATTCGGAAGAGCTTTGTGTGCAGATTAAAAAGGCCTCATTGAGCACCCTGGTAGGATGAGACATAGTCCCTGATACCCTGGAAGACAGGCAAATGTATGCACTGGGCGGTCAATGAAATATGCTCAGACCTGATTTTCCTCTGTAGCAAACCATTGCCCTGAAACCTCTTTATTCATTTTCACAAAGGCTGAAAGCTATTTTCTGGCACCAGATCCCCCAAATTTCCAGTTAATAAGCAGGCTTTGTGCTGTTGACCTTACACATGCTGGCACAGCCAGATTTTCCAGCAGAAATGGGAGGCCAGCAGCCAACTCATATTACATTTTAAAGCACTGCAGCTTGGAGAGGAAAGGGAAATTATACAGCAGCGCCGCAGCCGCAGCGCCGTGACTGGCACCCTCGGCAGAGAGCTGTGGCACTGGTACACAGTGTTGAAATTACTTTTGGATGCTCTGTCAAGCACAAGATATAAATTGCACAATGTTTTTAAATGTTTTGGAGAGATTGCCTTTTGAGTGGCACTCTCCATTTCTGTATGTCCAGTAAGGTGTAGAGAATTCATTTGCATTTTTCATTTTTATGGGTGTCTTTTAGCCAGCCTGGACCAGGAAAGTGAATCCAGCTGTGTGGATGATGCCAGGAATGGCTCAGCCTCCATCTGCTCTAAGATACAAATTTGATTTCCCCTCATCTTTATTTTCATGTCAAAAATTTTCTCCTCTTTTTCAATATCCTTTTTTCTTCCTCCTTTATCCCTGGTGTAAATCGGGTACTATCAAACGAAATGAAATGGAAGGGAATGGACTGCCTGGAGCTATTCACTGCATGGGAACTAAATACACCCCCTAATAAGACATTCCCTATTTATTTTTAGCAGCATACCGTTCATATCTTCCCTGTTATTGTTGAATACTCAAGTGATGCTGCTGCTAAACATTATGACTTTCTTTCCTTTGCTTAATTACGTGCCAATCAGCGTAGAGCAAAGCAGCGCTATCAGCTGGTTGCTGGATAAATATTGAGTGCAATGAAATTGCAGGCATTACTAAGTAAATGGGCATTTCCAAACCCCTGTTATTTACCTCTGGGGGGCACGGGTGCCAGCTGCATTTCTGGGGAGCCATGGAGGCAGCTTATGGCCTCCCATGTCCAATTAGGCCGTTTCCAGCTTGGGTATCCCCCAGGGGGCTTAGAATAGAGCGTGGTGACTTTCGGACATAATACCAAAAATCCCACTTTCTGGTACCCAGTTGTCTTCCTTTCAGCTGCTCCACACATTTTTAGGCTGTGCAGGCAGGAAGGTGAACGTACCCTGAATAACCTGGACTGTCCTTGGCTACTTGCTGTAAATAAATTAGGGTTCCAAGAGGCATCCAATTTGTAAAGGCTGGCCTCCATCCCCCTGCGCCGATGAGCTGCTGAGGGATCCAGGGAGGATCAACAAATCTTAGCCTCTTTCTTGCATGTGGATTATTAATTTTTTTTTTCTTCTGGTGTCTTTGCTCTGCTCTTTGTTGTTGTTTTTACATAGCTGAAAATATACTGCCTGCTTCTAATGAATAGCATGAAAAACATACGCTTCCAAGACTCTCGGGTCTTGCTGAGGAGTCTGTTGCTCCCCATATACTGCTGGGATATATTTGCCAGCATTTCAATTAGATCATCAATAACCGAGTGCAGCTGCTGAGAGAAGAACTCAGATGTTCATAAATGTTATAGTCCATTAAGTTCAGATACTTCAAAGGCAGTTTGGAAAGAAAGTCATTTGTTAGGCTGAGTGTCAGTATAGCAGAATGCAAATCATACTGGATGCCAAAGCTGGGGATTAAAAAATGGAGTTTAAAGGTCAAATTAACTTAATTTGACCACTTGTGACACGTAATGCAACTCCCTGACTTTTAAAATATTGCCATCATTTGCCAGGGCAAGGATTCCTCCGGAAGGCTGGAAGCCCTAGCGTGCGGGATGCTCTGAGCACTACCAGCACCAGGGCAGGGACATTTCGGTGGCTGGAGTGTGTGTGTGTGTGTGTGTGTGTGTGTGTGTGTGTGTGTGTGTGTGTACTTCCCTCTGCCAAAATCCCTGTGATATTTCCTGCCCTCTAGAATCTGAAAAGCAAGACAGTGCTTCGAGTACAGCAAATATTTAAATAACCGATTAACGTCACGAGTGGTTTTGCCCGGTTTAAAGTCCTTCCCTTTTTGGAGCGGGCACAGAATGAAGCCCTTTCCCCAGACTGGTTTTC
This sequence comes from Jacana jacana, assembly GCA_013400555.1. Taxonomy (NCBI): domain Eukaryota; kingdom Metazoa; phylum Chordata; class Aves; order Charadriiformes; family Jacanidae; genus Jacana; species Jacana jacana. The sequence goes on along the minus strand of VZTM01041162.1, from coordinate 29,205 downwards.
TGCAGCCTTTCCTCGCCCCTTGGGAGGCTGGTATTTGCATGAGGGAGAAGCAGCAGGATTTGTGGTGCTTTGGAAGGAGATGAGAAGGCAAACATCAGGGTGAATTAACAGCTGAGGGGAAGTGCAGCCAGCTCACCTTAGAGGAGGGATGGCATGACAGAGAGAGAGAGAGAAACACTAAATCAATGTGGAGCTGCCAAACTACAGCTGAGATTCAACAGCAGAAGAAATCTGGGCATGGCATCTGCTTTCAGCAAGTGGAGCTGCACCCAAGGAGCCCGAGCAGATTGGCACCGACCGGGGGTAGCAGCGTGACAGATCCTGCCCCAGAAATAGAGACGGGATTTTCACCCTCTGCCCAATGCTCTCATGGATTGGAAAGACTTTTCTGCAGAGGTGGGAGCTTTAGGAAGCAGAACAAATGCTTTCCCCACCTGGCAAGGGCAGGAACACGCGGCTAACCAGGCAAATCTCTCCGTTTCTGCAGATCCATCATGACAAGGCACATATGGCCTGAGTGGTCACCCCAGCCCGTCCCCTGCTGATGTCCAGCCTGCTGTTCCTGCTCAGAGGCTCGGGGTTTGGGCTGGGTAAAACATTGCTGTGATTCCTTTGCTGCAAAATTAGGGGTCTTGGGTTAACAGTGAGTTTTTCAGCAAATACTTGCTGCGATAAAGCAAGTTCCAGAGTTCTGGATGTTTATGGCTGGTATTTCAGGAAAATGCCTGCCAAATTTTGACCTCACATGGTTTAAAAGGTTTTAAAATTCCTTTTAAAAACTCAGCTCTGGAAGCTGAGCCACAGCAGTGGTAGGGACCTGCAGCTGCTTTCTGCCAGGACACATCCTCTTGCTCCAAGGGGCTTCACGCCCTGGCTCCAAAATCTTCCTTCCCTCTGATGCCAAACTCCTATGCTCACAGCCTCCTCCCCCATGTCTTCCTGATCCCATTTCACCTACTGCTCTTGCTTTCCCTGTTTCTCTAAGACTTAGGGCTTTCTCTGTCCCACAGCATAACCCACCCCTGCTCTCCTCTCAAAGCCCGACCGTCCTGGACCCCCAGGATTCTGTGACAAAGGATGAAGCCACAAGGCTGAGCTGTTCTGGGATGGGAAGGGAAGGGGGGCAGAGAGGTGCTCAGAGGAACACAGAAGCAGAGCTTTTCTCAGCATGGGAGGAACTGGAGCTCAGCCCTGGCTGCTCCACCAGGCAGGGTCTGAGGCAGCCGGGGACTTTGTGACTGTGTGGACCCGCTCTCCCCTGCCTGGCATCACCCTGCGCTGCCTCACGTTGATCTTCCATCAGGGAAGCTCTGGGGGAATTCAGATCAGTTTATCATTTTCATCAGGGTTGGGAGACAGGAGTAAAATTTGATAAGCGCGTGCAAGGGCTGATTAAGATGGAGAGAAGAGGAGCCTCCAGTTTAACTCCCGTCTGACCTTTCGAGAGGGAGGCAGTTTGTTGAAAAATGCCATTTGGAGCTCTTAAAGGTTTTATGCCCCTGAACATCTCAGAGCTGTTTAAGGAGAGTGATATTCAGCTTGCTCATGTCCTGCCAACTCCTGCTTTCGCTCCCAGCAGCGGCAGCCTCAGTGGGAGGCTGAGAAGGATTTATGAAAGGTCAATATTTGAATGTGCAAGACTTACTAAGTCTATCAGAGGATGGGGAGAGACTCTGCATCAGCTCCCTGAAAACTCAGCTGAAATTTCCACTCAAGTAGGACAGCAGCTGGAAAAAACTCCCCGTGGATCCACTGGTGTCAGCGCTGGCCAGCTGGGCACACACAGCTCCATAAACAGCATCCCCAGCTGGTGGCCCAAGGTCTCCTCCCACCTCAGGGCACCCAAGACCCCTGCAATCCCTCTTTTGTAAAGGACTGTGGATTAACAGGGAAAACTCCCACGGGGGGCTGATGTGAGCTGCTGCAGCCGTCTGAAGAACCTGGCCATTCCCCGTGGAATGGGAGGAGAGCTCCCAGTCTGGCCAGGCTGGGAAGCCCTTTCCTAGAGCCGATCAGGCGACATCTCAGAACTGCCTCTACCAAACTGCAGACACGTAAAGCAAAGCTAGAAAGCAAACTTGGCTCTGAATCTAAATGCCAGGGAATGTTATTGCTTGTTTGCAGGGTGACAGCATCTGCAGCTTTCATGGATTTTGTGGAAAGAGAAAGAAATTTCACTGGAGCAGAGGAAGGAACCTGGAGCGGAGGAGCTGGTGCACCATTGACATCTGCTGCAAAGCTAGTATGAATATTTCATACTGTGTGATATGAAAAGTGTGCACGTGTCTCACAGACTTGGTAGCGTGGTGATGTGTAACTGCGGGGTAAGAGTGTTTCAGCGGGAACATTTGACAAGAACTTGTTCCAGGATTTCAGGATTCTTAGCTGTAATTTTATTCTCATTCAGAAATTTGACAGGCAGCCAGTTGAATTTCAACATCAGAGAGGAAGTGAGAAAAGGCTCCTATTTCTTGGAATCGGCCAGATGCCAAGATTCTTCTCACGCTGGTTGCACTTCTGGTCCCGTGTCGGGACCCGTGTGCCAGGATAAGAGGGGTCAGGAACAGCCAGGCCACTGTCTGCTTGGCCCCGTTCTACAGCCCCAGAGCTTTGGGGGTTGCCAAAATAAAGAGCAAATGCCTTTTGCATCTGGTTTCCGACAGGGACTGAGTCCATGTGGCGCATGAGGAACACGTGGAAGGAGCAGAGAGAGGCTCATGGGGGATTTGGGAGCCCATCTGCCCGAGTGCCGGAGCTTCCCTGCTACTTCCCAACACCTAGAAATATTAGCAAATTCCTCAGTATTTAAATCCCTTTCAAGAGCTGAAGTGTCATTAAGTTTCCCATTTTGCTGCAATTTACAATTAGTTTACCTCATTAAGCATTGTAAAAGCTGCTTTGGAGCACCTTGGAGGTCATCTATCATGGGTTATTGCTTCGTGCTGCTGGATTCCTGCACCGGTGACGTGGGAGGCTCCTCTGAAAATGTCCTTTCCCACCAGGACCTCCCCTGGCACTGCCACCCCGGCCTCCGAGAGCCACCAAACCCAGCCAAGTGGGGCACCTCCTGTGGCCAGTGGGCCAGCAGTGTCTGCAAAGCCCTTCTGCAGCCCTGAAGCACCCAGCCCAAAGGGCAGAATGACTGTTGCTCCTTGGCTGGTTGGGTGGGTTTTTTTATTTAAAAGCGTCACAGTTTGATAATTGNAGTAGTTTAGGTTTTTTTCTAAACTCCTGAATCTCTTTAATCCTTTCCTCTCCTCTCCTTTCCTTAGTGTGGGGGGGAGGAGGGGTCATTATCTGTCCAATTGGTCAAAACCACGACAGAGGCGGCAGAACGCAGCACTGCACTTCACACAGCACAGATGAAAGCTGCAAAAGTAAAAAAGTCACTTTTTACCAAATCCTTTGTAATCCCAGCCTTATATCAGCATGAGACCACGGCTGCATTTTAAGAGAACAATCTTTGAGCGCTCTGCGTGTACGAAGCTCTTATCCCTCCGAGCAATCCCGGATTCGGGAGCCCTTCCTCCCTGCCATTCCCCAGCGCTGGCAATTTACAGTGAGAAGCTGAGTTTCACCAAAAGATCGTGGCTCACATTCTGCACCTTCTCTGCCTGAGGCCGGTGTTTAAATCCAGAGACAGGTTCCTCGGGAACTGCCTGATGGAACTCGAGCGGCTGCGATTCCCATTGGGGCTGAGACAATCCTCCTCTCTGGAAACCAAAGGCACTTCCATTTAGTCACTTAAATTTGCAGAAAGAAGCTTTATTTTAAATAACTGGGGTTGTTTAGTTTGAGGAAGAGGAGGCTGAGGGGAGACCTCATCCCTCTCTACAACTGCTTGAAAGGGCATTGGAGAGAGGTTGGTGCTGGTCTCTTCTCACGGGCAATGAGCGATAGAAGGAGAGGGAATGGCTGCAAGCTGCAGCAGGGGAGGGTTAGGCTGGACATGAGGAAAAAGTTTTTCCCAGCAAGAGTGGTCAGTCAGTGGAATCAGCTGCCCAGGGAGGGGGTGGAGTCCCCATCCCTGACTGTGTTTAAGAGTAGATTAGATGTGGTGTTGAGGGATCTGGTGGAGGGGAGAACTTTTAGTGTAGGGCTGATGGTTGGACTTGATGATCCCAAGGGTCTCTTCCAACCTGAATGATTCTATGATTCTATGATTCTATAACTGAACTTTGAATAATTTGAGCAGTGTTAACGGAAGCCCAACTTGCACGTTGCTCATGGCGGCAGGAATGGCTGAAACAAACAGAACACCCGTGTCTGTCCCCCCGAGGGCCACAGTACATTCATGTTTGGGGTTTTAAAATTTCCAATAGTGATGCTAAAAATTGGTCCCCAAGCTGTCTTATGCTGCTAGCTCAGGCCTCGCACCAGGAAAGCAGGGGGACATTCAGCAAAAGCCACCAGAGGTGTCTGGTGGTGACATTTTTACCCCAACTCATAGAACCATAGAATCACAGAGTGGTTTAGGTGGGAAGGGACCATCAAGCCCATCCAGTCCCACTCCCTGCTCTGGGCAGGGACACCCCCCACTGGACCAGGTTGCTCAAAGCCCCATCCAACCTGGCCTTCATCTCATAATCTACATACCAACAGAAGGTATTTGGGCTTTTAATTGTTTTGATAAGCACAGGGCATTTTGCCAAAGAGTCAATTGAACAAAACTGTGGCAATTAGCTAAGAAGTTCTCTCGGCAGAATTGTGCTCCTTAAGCTCTATTCAGATTTACAAATGAGATTGCTTAAGTGGGGATGTACATACTAATCCCTGCGTACACACACACACCTGCACCATGGCCCCGTTCAGTCTCAGCCCTGCTGTGCTCGAATGTCTCTGTGCTTGGGGGAAGCCCAGAACACTGTGGAAAGCGGAGTAAACAGGGAACTGGTGGCTGGTTTGGAGCTCAGAGGAGCAGGACTTGGCCCTGAGGGTTATTTACATCTTCTCCCTGGACCCCAGGGACCTAAAGAAAAGCCCACCGAAGTCCTTGGAGAGCACTCCTTGTCCTCAGGCTACTGGCTCCTGGCTTTGTAGGAAGCTTCCAGCTTCTTGCGATCTGGGGCTGAGATCCTCTGAAGTGGAGGAGACCTCTGGCTTGACCAAGGGAACCCTCTTGTGGAGAGAAATCCTTGTGTGACCTCCATCGCTCCCACAAGAGCTGGAGCAGGGCAGGTCACTGTCACTGCTACCCCATAGGGTGCTACCCCCAGCACGGTGGCTGGCTGCACATGTATATGCTGTGCAAAGCTTTGTGCCTGAAATTGGGATTCAAACCCACGCTGGATGCTTTCACAGCAAGTTTAATCACTGCTTAATTACTCACATGCTCCTGATGCTGCTTCCTGAGGTGCAGGTGCTTTGGGAACAGGTACCTACCAGCTTCTCTTGCACTCTCCTCTCCCTCACGCTCTCCTGTTGTGCATTCCAGCCTTTCCCTTTGGAAAATGGAGGATAAATCCTCTCCACTTCAAAAGTCCCTGTCTCAGGCTCCAGCCTTTCCCCAGCCTTCCCAAGCTGCTCTTTCAGCAGAAGCATTTGGCACTGTGGGGGGGAGTTTCTGGCCACCACTGTGGCTGGCTCACAGGTACCCCTGCCCCCCAGCTCGGGCTGCAGCACAAACCAGGGCTTCTCCACAGCCCTCCCTGGCTTGAAACCTGCAGCTCTGTTCTACAGTCTTTAGTTGTAGATGTAGTCTCTTTGGCCATTAAATTTTATGACTTAGATGTCAATAAAGCACAAATGAGCAAACAATCTTGGAAGATAAAATGTGGTCTGGAAAGTAAGGGAGGCTGCTTACACCTAATGCAAGGGGACAGTTAGTCAATGAGGAGGGAGACAGACCACAGAAAGCTGCCAGAGGGGAAAGAGGGAATGAGTCTGCATCAGGTTTTTAAGCCACTTTTCACAGCTGTGGTGACACGCTCTGGGACAGGTCCTTGTGCAGGACACGTGGCCAGGCTGGCACTACCAGGATGCTGCAGCACCTGGACGGACTGGGACACCACTGGGTCAGCCTCAGTCGCACTGAGGGGTCTGCTCTGACATCCCACACACATATTTTTGGTGATTCTTATTACCCACATGGAGAAAGCAAAAAGTGATTCACCTTGGTAAGAAGGAATCCTGTTGTGCAGAGAAGTTCCATTGTGTGTGTACCTCAGATTGTCCCCAGTGTGGAATTTCAACCTCATCTTTTCCTTATGAGAGATACCTTTATAGAGTCATCTCAGCTCCTGACAGCCCAACTCTGGGTCATGGAAAAGGGCTGAGTTCACTCACTCGGGGTCCACCTGCCCCATATCTCAGCGTGGGAAGCTTCTCTCCCACCCAAAACGCATCTAGGGGAAAACCGAAATCAAGAAACCGATTCTTCTAGTTTATTGTCTCTGCATTGGGAAAAAAAAGATGCTTTCTTTCTTCCGAGAGCAGCTGTGATTATTAGAGATCTGCCTGTGTTAATTTTAATGGTCTTCTTACACGGGCTCCTCTGTGCCCAGATTATTGATGAGCGGTGGGATAGCAAATCGATGGGAGGCTGCTGTGTCAGAGCGCTGAGATTAATGAAGAGGAGTCACAGGCAGGGCCCCTGCACCCGCTTCATTTCTGCGGATTCTCCATCGCACCGTTTCACTAACCAGGGAGCTAGAGAGCTGTGCTGGCTGCCTGTGAACCTGAACCTTTGGAAAATGCCAGAGAGTGAAAGACTTTGTCTGCAAGCACTTGCTGGTCACGGCACCACTTGTGGTGCTGTCTGTAAAACTGTACCAGGACAGTCCCCTTTGCCAGGGAACTTCCCTGAGCTGGTTTTAAACTGTCTCTGTGTGGCTGAGCTGGAGGTGGGTAACATCTCCTTGGCCACAAGCTTTCACAGAATAGAATCATAGAATCATTTTGGTTGGGAGAGACCCTTGGGATCATCGAGACCAACCATCAGCCCCGCTCTACCAAGTTCTCCCCTACACCAGATCCCTCAACATCACATCTCACTGACTCTGAAACACATCCAGGGATGGGGACTCCACCACTTCCCTGGGCAGCCCATTTCAGGCTCTGACCACTCTTGCTGGGAAGAATTCTTTCCTAATGTTCTGCCTTTCGCCTCAGGAATGTAGCTCAGCATGGAGCGTGGACGGATGAGGAGTCAGGGGAGAGCGCAAGGCGGCTGCAGCGAACAGCTCCAGCCCATCTATGGTTTTAATAAAAGTTCAGGATGCGACCAGAGTCCTGTATTTACTAATTCCCTTGACTGGCAGGCATGTGTTAGCAGGAAAATCGCTGTTTCAATAACTTGTCTGGCTCCGTCACGCAGAATCTGGAAATGGAAACAATTGTGCCTGTCACATCGCCCGTGATAACCTCCCGCAGGAAGCGTGTCCCTCTTTGTCAGGCAGATAAAGCCATTGGTGATGTGTAATATACTGGGCCAGTCAAACCAGCTTGAGGATTGTCTCTTGCTTTGCTAATTAATTTTATCACCCTTGTCATCTTTACTCAAACCTCAGCAATCCTAAGCCTTGTAGAATTGATTTCAGGGCAAAGAGGGGATATATATTCTTCTTACAAGCCCACTCCAGTTACAAATCTGAAGCAGTTGCTCCCTGCTTCCCTGCATCAGTGTCTTCTAAAGTAGGACACAGCACTTGGATGATTTCTATTTTGGTATCTTACAATGTATTTTTATAATGTTTTTTTTCCTCCCTCTCCCCTCTTTTTTTTCTTTTATCGGAGACCAACAACAGCTGTGTCATTGGCACAGTGCTGAGAAAGGGAACTAGAGGTTAGCAATGGCATAAAGATAAGCAGTTCTGGTGTAAATCAGATCCTTCAGAAGGCTGAGATTAGAAATTGTCTCTTGTCTACAAATAAACCATGATTTCTTGCCCTCCCCTTACGTGCAAGGCACTTTAATTTTCCATTCAAATGGTTTCTGAACGCGTCCCTTTGGAGTGGAAAAGGCAAGGATCAAGTCTCCATTCATACTGAGGAAGGACTGAACCCGATTCTGCTCTCAGTACATGCACACCATATGGAAAAACCCCGCTGTGATGCCACCACAAAAGCAAAGAGCAGATTTAAGCAATGGATCTGGCTCGCTGTCTCTCTGCTAGCTACCAAAAGTCTCCAGGTGGGTGCTGAGCTAAGCCTGGGGATGGGAAACCCAGCAGGACAAGGAAACTGATATCTTTGCCATTAAACACACACCCACGTGCTGCAGAGCTCTGCACAGGCTGCCAGCTCCACCTCAGGGGCCAGGCAGGTATTTGGTCAAATAACCCTGGCTTACCCTGGGCACGGCTCCAGGCCACGGGGCAGCTGGGATCAGGCTACACTACTTCAGAGAGACATCTTTGGTCCATATGGTGCTCCAGCCCCAGGAGCTTTCTGGCAGAGGCTGGACAGGTTGTTTAATCCCTGAGCCCAGAGGATTTTGATGGGGAGAGCTCAGCACACAGCGATGGCACGCCTGGCTCCTCGGAAAGCTGAAGGATGATCAATAGTTGATTAATCTAGTGAAGAAATTAATGTATTAAAAGTAGTGACTGATGTCAAATACATTCTCTCTTGCTCATTGATTTCCTTATTTTTAACCTGCATCTGCCAAAGTTATGAAGCCCAATTTCACTGTGCAGCTAGGACATTCATCCATTTAATTTCATATGGATATAATTTACTAAGCAATGTATTTGATTGAGTAAATGTGGTGCCATTGATTTTGTGGCTGAATTATCTGATTTGATTGGCACCGTGTCCCGTGTAATAGAGAAAGCAACCAATCCAATAAGTAATGTTAGTAATTGGGTAGTTGTTTTCTAAAGAAAGATTGCTTGAGTTTAAAGAACTAATGTTTCTGGGTTGCAGTGTAAACCGGATAAATTTCTACGACAGATGAATACGGTACCATCTATCAGATGGAATACCAAAATGCTGGGCTCTAATGCACCAGGGGTTCTCAGGCAGCTTTCACAGAGTGGCCTATAGAGAATTATAGACTGCTTTGGGTTGGAAGAGACCTTAAAATCCACCCACTGCCACCTCCTGCCCTGGGCAGGGCCACCTCCCACCACACCAGGTTGCTCCAAGCCCCATCCAACATGGCCTTGAACCCCTCCAGGGATGGGGCAGCCACAGCTTCTCTGGGCAACCTGGGCCAGGGTCTCACCACCCTCACAGCCAAGAAGTTCTCCCTGAGGATTCTTCCTCATCTGAATCTCCCCTCTTGCAGTGTGAAACCCGTCCCCCTCCTCCTAGGGCTCCCCTCCCTCATCCAGAGTCCCTCCCCAGCTTTCCTGGAGACTCTTTAGGCTCCATTTGTGCTCTAACAAAGATGAGGCTTAATGATCTGCTGTGAGTACAGAGTGATAACAACCATCCTGGGCTGGGAGCAGCCATCTCCATCTGCAACTCAGCAGCCTGCAGGTAAGGGAGCTGGAGCAGCCTTCACACCAGTGTGACCTTACACAATTAAGGACCCGTTCCTTTCGGATAATACCTTTCCAAGCCTGAATCCGAGACAAGTAATTTTATTCAAGGTGATGTTCAATACTGCTAAGAGGAAGGATATTTAATTAAATGCTAGACTCAACAAATATGATACCAACAATCACCTGTCAAGTTCATGTAAAGCTGATAGTAATAAAAACGGAACAACTCATATACTGATTTTTTTCTTGCCTATGCTGTATTATTTTGCGACAAGAGAAACCAGCACATGCCATATGAATTCCATGCTTATATATTACAAAATAAAATCTAGTCATAATGCTGATGTGACAGCCAAAAGGAGCTCAGATATTAGCAGAAGAAAGTGACTTTTTATTATACTATTTTATCGCTGGATGGAAATTTCAGGACTTAAATTTACCACCACATCCACATCTGAACCTGAATATCTGGGAGGTCATTTACTCCACTGCACAATAAAAGGGAGTCAGACAAGGTAATGCATAATGGAAATCAAAGCAGAACTTCCATTTGCAACTCTGCCACACATAACACTATCAGCTGCACCATCTAAATTATGAGGCGAGGCGACTCTCTGATGATGAATACAGACCATAATGAGCAGGGAAGGACAGACCCCAAGGGAGGGGGAATGTGCCACTTGTAGCGGTGTTTATCAACAAAGAGATATGCTTCTGTACCTTCAAATGTTGTTTTTCTCAAAATTTATTGCAGATACTGATAAGCAAGACCTGTTTATTTAGTTCATGGCAATTACAGGCAGAACTGTCTATTCAGGCAGATTTTCCCCCCAGAAAAGGCTTTTTGCTCAGCATTCCAGGGCTTTACTTCTAAAAATCCAGAACTTCAAAAACATTTTTAAATGTAGAAATATTCAGCTTTTTCTGTTCTGAAGGCCCACGCTGCAGCTTTCAAATGGCTAAGTTCTTAAGCAGGCAAAGATGTTTCAGGCTCCAAAACGACAAAGAATGATTTGTTTTCCTCGGAGCGCTCCGGGAAAGGCAGCCCTGAGGGTCCTGGGGGACAGGGTGCTGGCTCCTTGTCCCCGGGTGGGGGGGACCCACCACCCCAGGGGTGCTGGGTTGGTGCCAGCCCCATGTCCTCCTGCTGCCCCCAGCCCACTGTGGGGGTTATTGCCAGCCCTGATGTGCTGGTGGCTTCATCTGACATGCTGGAAATACAGTTCTTCCCATATAAAGTAGAGGAGGGGCAAAAAAGAAAGAAGAGAATAGCTTTGTGTTAGGTCTTCTCAGCCCTTCAGAGGAGATACTCGGCGTACAGCCTCTCCTGCCTCTGCTAAGCCGGCTTTGTGTGAGAACTGGAATGGAAAACAGCAAAGATACCGGTTTATCTCCCCTTAATTAAATGCTGGAGTTCTTCTGTGCAGTGGTGGAGATTGTGTTGTGGCACGCTGTGAAACACAAACCGCACCAACGGTGGTAATTATAAGTCAAGGGATTTTGCTAATACCAGACTTTCAGTCATTTTTTCCCCCAGTAATTAGAACACGGCAAATAAATCAATATGCAGCTGGTTTAAATAAACTGCAGCTAGAAGAACTATTTGCTGATGACTTTCCTCGCAAATCACACGTCTACTCTTGCCTCATCTCAGTGAAATTGCTTTTGTGTCTTCAAAGTAAGCGCGGTTTCATGCAGATGGCAGGTTCCCACTCCTGCTCGCCCTTGGGCAGTAACAGGAGCATTGTCAGAGTGATGGGTAAGACATGGGTTGCTTGGAGTCCTGGTGCTCAAATCAAAGCGTGTTCCTGAGAATAATAAATGCATGTATGTGAGTGAAATTGGGATTAGAGGGGCCTGTTTTCAAACAAGAGGACACGCTGTTGTCAAGTGATGGGCAGAGCTAGTTGTCTCCATAATAAACCCCCAGAAAGTGAAATCCTTGTCTTATTTCTGGCCAGGAGGCGCGGAGACTCCTCAGGAGCCTGTGGCATGCTTCAGCTCTCCCAATCCAGAGTTGATGAAGCCTACAGAAGCCTCTCCCCTCCAGATTGGTGCGGTTTATAGACCTAGAAAAGCTGGGGAGATCTTAAAACGTATGATCTGGAAGTAGACATGTCACTAACCAGGATACCCATCACAGGGTTACACAAGATGCAGAAGATCTGAGATATCCCACCGCTGTCTCCCTCCAAGTTCCACCTCTCTGAACATCCCAGAGGAACCAGGGTGAAGTTATCCCAGGGGAAACCAGGGTGAAGTTATCCCAGGGGAACCCAGGGTGAAGTTATCCAGGGGGAACCAGGGTGAAGTTATCCCAGGGGAGCCAGGGTGAAATTATCCCAGGGGAGCCAGGGTGAGGTTATCCCAGGGAAACCAGGGTGAAGTTATCCCAGGGGAACCAGGGTGAAGTTATCCTGGGGGAACCAGGGTGAAGTTATCCCAGGGGAGTCAGGGTGAAGTTATCCCGGGGGAACCAGGGTGAAGTTATCCCAGGGGAACCAGGGTGAAGTTATCCTTGGGGGAACCAGGGTGAAGTTATTCCAGGGTGAAGTTGTCCCAGGGGAACCAGGGTGAAGTTATCCAGGGGGAACCAGGGTGAAGTTATCCTTGGGGGAGCCAGGGTGAAGTTATCCCAGGGGAGCCAGGGTGATGTTATCCCAGGGGAAACCAGGGTGAAGCTATGCCAGGGGAACCAGGGTGAAGTTGTCCCGGGGGAACCAGGGTGAAGTTATCCAGGGGGAACCAAGGTGATGTTATCCAGGGGGAACCAGGGTGAAGTTGTCCCGGTGCCCAAGGAAAGGAGCGTGTTCTCTCTACCATTAGGCCAGCTTTTACCATTTTGCAGACAAACCTTCAGCTCCTTATTAACCTGGCAATTTTCCCGAGCGCTGTGCGTGTGCCGGGGCTATAAAAGCTACCGACAACGTGTATCAAAAGCGGGATCTTTGTTTACCAGATGTCAGCTAATAATAAGAGGTATTATACCAGCGCTGAGACCCATTGTGGGAGCCATGTACAAGCTTACGAGCTAAGCGAGCTGATTTACTGACTGCTTCTCCCCCGCATTGCATGAGTTGGTTTGAATGTAATCTACTAAAAACACCCCGATGGGACCCATAAACTTTATATAAGGAGCCTTAACTCAAACAGTAAGAGGCTCCGAGGGCTCGTGGAGAACGGCTCAAACGCTGCAGCGGATGGATTTTTTAATGCATTTTGGTTTGGTTTTTTTTTTTCCCTTTTGCAGTCACAAGGGCTGTTTTCTGTTTATTTTGCAAAACAAAAACAGTCACACACCCCAAACTGTCCCCAGGTCTCCTCTGCCCCAAACACAGGCACGGCAGGAATGTTGTACCAAGCACGTTGTCATCCATCCCGAGCTGGAGGGGCTGCACGGCACGTGGGAAAACAGCTGGGAGACCTTTCCAGGTATTGCCCTCGGTGGGGATTAGCAGAAAGAATGGCCAACATCATTTGATGGAATGTTTGCCCTCTTGCTACAGCAGGAAAGTTTAGCAGGAATGCCAAAGTGGAAAAAAAATGCTTGATGCTGGGATGAAAGTGTTCCCTTGGAAGCCCAGGGCTGCTCTGCTGCCACTGCAGGTCGTCTGCCCCAGTGATGTGTGCGTGCTGACCACGGGCTGGCTGTGTCCTGGTGTGGCTGAGATCAGAATTAGACCCTGTGGGGCTGTAGAAGCAGGGAGATGACTTCCTTGGGTGCTGCAGGAGCTGGTCCTGCTAGAGGAAAGAAGGACCGGGTGCTGTGANATCCCAAGGGTCTCTTCCAACCTAAATGATTCTATGATTCTATTCTGTGCTGCACCAGGGCCAGGAGTGACCGAGGGGATGAGACTTTGGCGGGGGTCACGGTGCTGTGGCAGGGACCAGCCGCTCTCCAGGCTGCGTTTCCAGCTCCTGGATAATTTTCAGGCAGAGGCTGTTCGCCGTTGGCTGCCAGGCAGATGGCAACTTGCATTACAGGTTATCGAGCTGAGCAGTGGGAGTCAAAACAAAATTATCACTTTACTCCTCCACGCTAATGAGAAGTGTGTCACCTGGCTGTTGGGCACAGGAGGAGCTTTGTGCCTGCTTCAGATCCAGGCAGTCTTGCAAGAGCATTTTAGCTGCTGGAGCGAGTGCAGAGGAAGGACACGGAGCTGGGGAATGGCCTGGGGCATAAATCTTATTAGGAACAATTGAGGGAGCTAGGAGTGGTTAGTTGGAGGAAAAGGAGGCTGAGGGGAGACCTCATCCCACTCTACAACTGCTTGAAAGGGCATTGGAGAGAGGTTGGTGCTGGTCTCTTCTCACGGGTAATTAGCGATTGAACAAGAGGGAATGGGTAGGGTAGGGTTAGGCTGGTCATGAGGAAAGAATTCTTCCCAGCAAGAGTGGTCAGAGCCTGGAATGGGCTGCCCAGGGAGGTGGTGGAGTCCCCATCCCTGAGTGTGTTTCAGAGTGGATGAGATGTGGTGTTGGGGGATCTGGTGTAGGGGAGAACTTTGTAGAGTGGGGCTGATGGTTGGACTCAGTGATCCCAAGGGTCTCTCCCAACCTGAATAATTCTATGAAAAACAACCACACCCAATCAGAAAACTTGGGTCAGTGGTCCCTACAGCTCTGGTAAATTCCTTCCACCCATGTGTCCCACTCTGCCTGTTCCTGTCTGGAGGAAGGCGTGACAACAATTAGAAAATTCTCAGCTTTGTGCTGCTGTCATGGAAAATGTCCCCTCACCCCACTCCTCAGCCCCTGCCCACGAGGACAGGAGGGACAGGGCTCACGATACACCTCTCCCCTTCTCCATCCCTGCATTCAGAGGTTGGTGCACTTCAGATCTGCTTCCATGTCCCCCAGATCAAAGAGCAGTTCTTCTACAGAAACAGAGTTTCTGGCCTCACCTTTCTTCCTGTAGTTTTTTCTGGTGAAAACAATAATAAGGTATTGATCTACCTTGTTGAGATAATGAAGTCTCTTTAATTAGTTCATTAGTCCTTAGCTCATCAAGGCTTGGATGAATGCTCCATCGAATCCTGGTTAATGACAGGAGTAGCTGATTTTGAGAGGCTTAGAGGATGTGCCTGGAACTGAGTGCTGGTGGTGCAGGGTCCTGGGCTGGGGACGTACACTGGGCTTGGCTGAAGACCATGATTTTCTCCCTGGAGTGAAACTCTTGTTTGATGAACCAGACCTCAAAGGTCTGTGTTAGAGAAAAGGAGACTTGACAGTGTAAATCTGAGGAGCTGAAAGGGTCTTTTACCGAGGAGTTGCTCTGTGGTGCCCCAATGTACTCCTAAGGCTGCTGGTGAGTTCGGTCCAGAGAGCAGGCTTTTCTGATTTTAAATCAGTGTTTGAAAGTAAATATGAGAACAGGATGACTACCAAATTACATAAAATTACAACACAATTAAATTTATTTTTTATTTTTGTTAAAGCACCTAAATTCCAGGGAATCAGTGGAAATTTTTCCCTACAAAATAGGGGGGGGGGGGACCTGCACTGAAACCTTGGCACAACCTTTGAGCAATAGCAAAGGTCCAACCCAAGCAACAGCTCCAGCACCTCATGGGCTGTGACACCCCCCCCTACACGCTCCCTCCGAGGACGGTCTGGGCTCTTTCCACCTTTTCCTCTCCTGTTCCATCATGGCGCTGCCATTGGAACTCTGTTCCTTTCAGCCTGATAGCTGGTGGCTGCGGGGCTCATCCCACCACTGCTGCACCTCCCTCTAAAAATGAATTCCAAGCCCCGTGATGCATTTTCTATTCACGGCTCAATCTCGTCACTGGGGAGCAGGAGCAAGTGAATTGCAGGTAGCGTCACGTTGGTTAAAGTTTAATGGTGACTTAGTGCTCTCCTGCCTCGACCCCTGGTTTAAATTAGAGCAATAATTCAGCAGGTGTATGCTAATCAAAGGGTGATGGGGAGAATTTTGATCAAGGATGCTCCTCTGAGCGTGAACCAGGAGCGTTTTCCCTTCTGATTCAGCACAGATAACTCAGTGGGGAGCCCAGCTCCTTCCCAGGGCAGGTCCCTGCAGGGAGGTGCTGCTGCAGGGAGACATGGGCTCCGTCTGTGTCCTTGTCCCTGGGATGCCAGGGCCCGATGCTACTGGCACCACAGGCCACCGGGATGCTCAAGTCAACAACACAACTGCAGAAACCTGTGCCCTTCTGATCCCATCTCCATTCCCCTTGCTTCCCAGAGGAACAAATCTCTATTAAAAAGTGTCATTTGAACGTCCACAAACCATGAAGAGAGACTGGAAACACATTATCTCCCTGAACCTGATAGAAATAAGGATTTGGCTGTTTGGTGCCACTTTGAGATAATTGTTTCAAAGGATCTGAATGAAGAAAATACTTTAAAACAACTTTAGAATCAATAGCTATTTTAATTTGCAACTTGCAGCTTGCTTTGACAAATAACCAAAAAAAGGGAGGATAAATAATACGGCTTCAATTATATTTCTGTACAATATTTATCTTATTCTGTGCTGTGTGCTGCTGAGCTAATTCAATTTGCTGCTGCCAGCCCATGCTTGTTCCCTTTTCACTTGTAATATATAACTTTATGAAGAGGGACTAAATCTTCCTGTGTGAATGGCACTTTATGCCTGAATGTGAATGTTTCTGGAAAATAAAATAAAATAAAACAGCAACAATACTCTTTGTAAAACTAAGAATAAAAGCCATGCAGCTGAGCTATTTTTCAGTGGGGACAAATGACACACAACGGAGGGAAAGCAGGTGGCAGCTGGAAAGGCTCCAAAAACCCCAGGGGCTTCTGGCTTCACAGCTGGGAAGCAGGACCTGATACTCTCGGCTGGAACAGGATGCTCCTTTGCATTTCTGAGCCAGAAGGGACGGTGGCAGATCCGTCCCTGCTGCCCCCCCTGAAGGACACAGAGCCCTGCGGGGTCACACTGAACTACATGGAGCGGTGCAGGCAGGAAGGGTGGTACCTGCTCCCCACAAGGTGAAAATTTAACTTGATTTTGGTGCCTGGGGATGGATATTTCAAATGATATTTAGGTAAAGATGAAGGCAGAAGCTCCCTGGGACGTTCCAGTTGGCCCAGGAGGTCAGCTGGGTGCTGTGGGTGCTCCCTCTGGTCAGAATCGCTCAGCTTGTGCCCACACAAGAAAAGCAAAGCCCTTTCCACGCTGGTGCTACCCCGTCCGAGTCCGCGCCGGGGCTGGCACGGCTCTCGGTGGGATTTCCTCTCCCCATGGGCACTGCAGGTCCCAGATGGGCTGCTGCTCACCTGCAGGTCACCTCTGCACTGGGTAAACAGCTCTGCAACTTTTACTGTGACACTCACTGACATTTCTGTAACCTTTCTGTTCTGCAATCCACTCTCATGAGTTGCTGCTGGAGCTAATTCTGCTCCTGTCCCAATACCTTTTAATTTCTTTGTTGGGTTTTTTTTTTTTTGCTTTTTTTCCTCCCCTCTAAATTGCTGCCTCTGGAGGTGGAAAACAAACCCTAAGCTTTTGTTTCATGTACCAAGGCAAAATGTCAGCCAGCTCCCGCCTGTGGGCACCTGCCTGCCTGTGGCACCAGTCATCTTAAACTACACCCAGTGCAACCAGAATGGCTGCTGGGAAAAAGTAAAGAAATCGAGAGGGGGCTGTTCAGGCAAAGGCTGGGAATTGTCTGCAGCGCTCTGACAGACGTCTGCGGCTCAGAAGGACATTCCCAAAAGGACAGGGTTACTGGCTTGCAAAAAAATGGAAGGGAGGAAAGATGGAAGAGCTGGTTTAACATCTGTGTTTTTCTTGAAAATGTTTTCTCTCAGGAATGTCTGGGAATCTGACATTTTCACCAGGCAGGAGAAGTGGGATTCACGGTTAATTGTGGTCCTGATGGAGAAACAAAGCAGAGGATGCAAAGGAAAACTTTCTTGGCTGCAGCATCTCCTTCACAGCTTCTCCCCCACCTGGAACACTCACAGTGGGAAAAATACAGACCCACGACAGCTTCGGCCCTTGTCTTCTTTCACAAACCACTTAAAAACCAATGGCTTTACAGCCTGTCCCTTGTCTCAGCCCTACACACAGCCTGGGGAGGACACCACTGCTCCAGAAATGCCACACTGGGAGAGAAATTTGCCATCGCATCCTGACTTTCCCCTTCTGCTCTCTCCTCTCGGGTCTGCCCACCCCCAGCCCTGCTGGTTTGCAGACTCTCCCATCCAAAGAGTTTGGGTTACAAGGGTGTGATTATTCAGTACTTTCCCACCGAACTGGCACTGCTCTAGTGCTAATGTCACGTAACAGGCGAGCACAGGAGCTGTGCAGGCGAGAAGTGAAGCAGCAATAAAGTCTCCTGCTTTCTATTCTCTCACACTTCAGAGTTGTAAGATCCACATTGCACTTTCTTTCATTTCAGCCTGCTTGGTGTTAATTTTAGCATCTAAACCTTCTATTTTAGAGCTGAAAATGCAGCTGATAACATGGTTAAGGACTGTTGCCTCGGGCTGCCTTGGCAGGGAGGCACTAGCACCCTCGCCAGCACATTGTGTTCAGCAGCACTCCGGGGTTCAGTCTCACTGCCCTTCCCTGGATGTGTGGTTGGTGCTGCAGAAGCTCTGGTCACCACCATGGCCCCACGCTCAGTGCTGAGCCAACTGCCTTATTAGACAAAGGCTGGGGGATTTGTGCCACTGATAACATCAGCTCTCAGGTGATGGATGAGCCAACAAGCTATTCCTGTGTCTCCATTACTCATCTCTACTGCAGGCTGCCAAAGAGCACAAGGTGCTCAGTCTGCTGGCAGGTTACCTTCTCAGAGCAGGCAACTATACGTAGGGTGTACATCAAGTAAGCACAAGATAGAATCATAGAATCATTTTGGTTAGAAGAGACCCTTGGGATCCTCGAGTCCAACCATCAGCCCCACTCTACAAAGTTCTCCCCTACACCAGATCCCTCAACACCACATCTCATCGACTCTGGAACACAATCAGGGATGGTGATACCTTTGCTCGCTCAGCTGGTGCTTGGTGCTCTCCCCTCTGGCAAACACTTCTTTGTCCAGCAGATGAGGCCAGGGCTCCTTGTGGAGCCTGCCCTGTGCCTCTGGGCAGAGGTGATGCTCCAGAACTACAACTGCTCCTACAGCAGGCTGCTCAAGTCTGGGGGAGGTGGTATCCAGCATCGGACCTCCATGAAAAACCAGCAGCTGCAAGGTCACTAGCACATCTTCTCAATCAGGGCACAGAGAGGTAAAAGCTGCACAACCCCAAATAGGGTCTGAGTAGAGAAGAAAAGCAGCCAGATCTTTGGTATGTAGCGATGCCAGACATTTCAGATTCACCGAGAGCAGAATCAGGGGAAGAGGTGAAGTTTTTTCTTTAATTCTGTTTTCAAGGTAATAAACTCTGTAATTATTCATAACTTAATAAGTCATCAATCTTGTGCCAAAAGAGGAATAATGAACTAATTAACTAGGATGCATTCTCTCAGTGCAGACAATCAATGCCTTATCTTAATATAGGGGTATCTCTGGAGGGGAAGGAGGGAGGTTGGAAACAATTAAAGAAACTAAATATTGAGAGAGAAAGAGAATCTTTGCTTGTTTTTCCCCCCAAAAAGAAACAGGTCAAGGGATGAACTCCAGTGTTTGAATCCCACCTGTTTTAATTCATAGAGAAAATACAGACTAGGAACTACCCTTAGTATTCACTGTGTAACTGCTGTATATTTAATTGAGACAAGAAGAACCTCGAGGTTGGCAGACCCCCCTCTAGTCCCCCTTACTCTCCTCCTTCCAAGTTTAAAGGAATTTAAATCTGCCATCACGGAGCCTTGAAAAGAAGTGAGTTTGTGCTTGTATGAGATTTCAGAATGTGTCCTCCTCATCTTCCCGTCTCACACATATTTGTTCCAGTCATTCCCTTCGCTTCCTCTTGTCAACCTAAAGTTAATTCAAGTCATTTTATACTCTAAAAGCAATTTTTTGGGGGTATGTTTAAAATAGAGCCTGAGCTTCTCCCGGTTCAATCGAGTCACTTGGGTTGTAAGCAACTGCTCAAGCAATTGCTGCTCCTTCCCTCAAGAATATTGCATTCTCTGTTGCTCACAACAAAAATATCAGGAGTGTTAATATTGTTGTCGTGGTGAGTGACAGCTCCTGCCAACACTGCTGATAGAAACCCTGCGCTTCAGGAGCAGCACAAAGCTTTGAATGGGGCTGGGGGGGATCTCTGCTTCCTGGAGAAAGCTGGGAGTGGAGAGGCAGCCACCAGTGTCATCACAAGAGTGCACAGAAAGGCTCAGGTACACCTCTTCTCCACGTGAGGTTACTCAGAGGGACTGGCTTTTTATCTCATCTTCTGTGTGAAGAAACTCCAAGGCACAAGGCAGAGAAGAAAGGGCCTCTTCCAGCCCTCCTGTGGAGACTGCACACACACAGTGCCTGAAGAGGAGGGGAAGGTATCTTTCTCAGCAGCTGCTGGTCCATGAAGGAAGAAAACGTCTCCCACATCTCTCCCTGGTGTCTAGAATAGAGCTCTGCAGCGAGCTACGGAGGTGAGCAGGCAGGGGAGCACATCACCTCACCCCCCAGAGCTGCAGGATCTTCAGTGAGCACATACTCAAGGCATCCGAGGGCACACCAGAGGTTCCTGTCTGTATCAGGACACCTCTGGAGAAGAGAACTCTGTTTATCCAGTCTATTCAATATTCCATTTTATTCTTGCTTCTGCTCTGCAGGTACGAGAGGGCTCCACACAGGGTGTGACATAGCAAATACACAACCTGCTGTGGTGGACATCAGCCCACCTCAGCAGGACCATCACCTCTAGGAGCCTGGGCAGGCTGGCTAAGCCATCACATTCAAGTCCTGTTCCTTCACCAAATCCCTCAGGGAGCCTCACCGGGTCCCTTGGAGGAAGAAGGTCTGTGTAAAAGCACGTTCCAAGAGGTGGGCATGATCCTGACTGAGTAATGGTCTCTCACCATATCTCTAACAGGCTCAAAAGCTCCATCAAGGAATGAAGCCCACGGCAGAGCTAGTGGAAGAGTTAAATCAAACAGATGGAAGAGTGGGAGTAGAGTTTGGGCCAAGAAAGGCCAATTTCAAACCATATTTTTAATTAAATTGGGGAAGTTTTTAACTGATAAAAACATCTTTAGTTGGATTTAATGGCATTTAGCTGTTTTAATTGGGATGTCTATATTTGGAGTTTGTAGACAGAAACAGATAATAAGGCAACAAAAACAGATCACAGGGGTTTAAAATCCTGGCATTTGCATAACCCAATTGTTCACATTATGAAATGGAAACCCTGTTATCAGCTTGCATAAAACAGCTTGTTTTGGTAGATTGCAAATACTGTGTTTAATTAACCAAGCTTCAGGGACAGTGAATCTTATTGTTACAAGATACCAGTCTGTGGAAATAAAGGCATTTTCATTTAAATAAAACAAAGGGGATGTTTATCAGGATGTTACTTAATTGTCAGCATTGCTAAAGAGTTTTGTTTCTGCTATAATTTATGAACTGGAATTGATCAGTGAAGCAGGGAACCAGGCGCCTTTGTCCTGTACAATTAAAGCTCTGTCATCTTAAATCCAGGCATTAATGGTGCCAGCGGCTGAGAGGAGAGCAGAACAAAAATCTGCAAGTCCATTGGAAATCCTGAGTTATGAATGAAATCCAGTTTTACCCAATTAGCCCTCTCAAAGGATCTCTGTCTTGGTAATATCTACCTCTGGTACTTCCAGAAAGCCCATGACAACATCACCGAGGTCCTAGGTGTTCCTCACCAAAGAGCAGCGGACAAAGCCGGGCAATTATGTGGGTATGGGCAATTAATGCACTCTTTGACACCCCCTCCCTCAGCATTCAGGCAGGAGATCCTTATCTGAAAAGACAATTGTCCGCAGAGTAAGATGGAAAATAACCCAGCTGTCGGGGAGGAAATGATTAGGTTTTCCTTGCAGAAAACGCTGCCGGGAATGGAAAACATTCTCGTTTTGAGTTTGAGACACAATAAACCCGAAACATTTCTGTATCTAGCTGTACTTTTGCTAACGTTTCCAGTATGTCAGAAAACATTTCTTTGCTGGAGGAGGGGGGGGAATATAATATAATCACACACCTCCAGAAATATTGTTCGCTCTTTTGCAGCCTCCCTGGGAGCGGTGCCCGAGGCCAGGCTGGAAGGGGCAGGAGAGCAGCATTCCCTGTCCTGGAGCACCCCAGCTCTGAGAAATGCAGCCGGGGGGGGGACACAAAAGGATGGTGGGCACAGAGGGGACAGGCCCTGCCCAACATCACCGCTCATGCGAAGCACCCATCATGGGATGTTTCGCTGCAATAGGAAATTGCATTTGAAAGGACACAAAAAGCTGCAGTCGCTGAGCTGCTTCCAGGAACAAAATGTATTCCGTGGCCGGAAACAAAGTCTTATTTATATGCTGTGTTGTTTTTTTTTCTATAATTGCTTAAATATGCTTATCGCATTGGTCCTCTCGCAGAACAGCACCACTGAATCCCTTCTCTTCAGCAATGACGGTCTGCAACACAAGATTTCCGACCCCAGTGAACCCCCTCACCAGGATACCCCGAGGCAGAAGCTGCTGGTGAGCCCAGTAAGGCATATTATCAAAGAAATGCGCTGGAGTAATCGGAGAGGAGAGCGGATGCTGCTGGCAATAAAAGCCTGTGCGAAATCCAGCTGAGAAGCCTACTGTGAGACCTACAGGGGCAAATTTCCCTGTGGTAGGACAAAAGAGACCCAGCAAGTGAATAGCGGAAAAATCTATTGGAAGGTGCCCATTATCAAGCAGGAGAGAAGCTGCAAAATAGAGGGAATTGAATTTGAGGAGGGAGGGGAAGCAGGCACCCTGCGGACACAATTACGGAGAGATTTCAGAAATTGCTGGGAGTGTCACCGCAGGAACAGCGGATGGGAGGGGTCTGAGGATCAAAGGGTAGAAGTGGTCTCCCCAGGGGTCCCAAGAAACCCCCAGCTGCTCTGGCACACACACACACGCTGCCCAGTCCCTCAGCACATCCACGGCCTCCCCCTGCCCTTGCCAGGGTCCACAGCCTGCAGCTCTGGCCCCTCCGTACCCCAGCTCTGCTGGCAAAGGCAGCAATCCACAATTCCTGCCATCTGGGGCTGTGCCCAAGCGATGGAGAGTTCCAGAAGCAGGGCATGCTGAGAGTTAACCCAGTAGGAGCTCTCCATCACCTTGGGGACTTGCTCCCAGTCCAACTGTGGTCCAGCCCTGCTCAGCCTTGTGCTAACCCCAGCCCTGCAGCCTCCTGGGGGAAACTTCCCTGGAGCCAGGCTTCTCCTGGAAAAAGGTGAACCTGGATTTGAAAGGCACCAAATCCTTTAATCCCTGCAGCCACTTTAACCCTTGGCCTCCTGAGCCATACTGAAGGAGCTGAAAGCTTGCTGAAATCCCAAAGTATCACAAGGATCATTGTACATCCTTAAATAAACCTCCCTTCTTTACCTCTCCCCCTTTGTGAGGATTTACGCTGCGAGAGGCACAGCTGAGGTTCAAAAACCCCCTCCTGGTTTTTACTTCTTGCCTCTCGAGGGTTAACAATCCTCTGGAGAGTGCAGAGCAGCCTGTCTATCCACTTTGGTAATTGAAATCAATTTCTCTGCCTTATCTTTAGGAAACCTATATAGTCAAGACACTAATCTGCTGGCTCTGGCATCTTTTAAATGAAAACCCATTTACAAAAAAAAGGAAAAAGGTCCTTTCCCTGCCTGCTGATGTCCCTTTGCTCAGCTTCCGAGGGGGGAGACAAACTGCAGGCCATAGACTTTTTCTGGGAGCAAGCCCCCACTGCAGGTCAGCCTGTGGACCCCTGGGAGGGCTCCATTCCCCATTCCATTCTCCTCTCCCCTCATCCTGGCCCTTCTCATGGACCAGGGTAGCTCATGCACTCGCTAAGGGGACGTCCAGTGAGGAGGGGACGTGCAGTGAGGAGGATGACAAAGACAAAAAAGCAGGGTGTCAGTTGTGCACATCCACACCAGTACATCTGCAGTCAGAGACGAAGAAGCTAATCCCTCAACTGACCTCTCCTCTCACATCTCCAGTTACCTAACATGAAGCCTGCAGAGAAACAGCAGTCCCAAATCATGATCTCTCCTAAGCCCGGCCATTAGGAGTCCAGCCAAGACAATATATTTCTAATTTGCAGTCGATCAGGCTTGAAATCCCTGTAGTTTTGATTGTAACCACACAGATCAAAAAATCAATAGGGAATCATACCACCCTGACCCTAAAAAAGGGGCAGTAACCCCACCACCACCACCCCCGAGCACAGCTGTGGTTGTGGATCAGGGCAGCTCCTGTGCCCCACAGCAGCACGGGCACTGTGGGAGGCTGCTGCCCCGTGTGTGCTCTGGGTTGGCTGATCCGTGTTTTCAGTGGGGGCTTTTGGTGGGAAGGGGACAAGGGGACACCACAGAGCAGGGGATGGGAAAGCCGACACAGAGACTTGTGGCGAGATCTGCAGCTGGGACTCCCACGTGAAGACCGACAGCACCTGAGCCATTACTGACCCAGCAGTAACACAGGATCCTTCCCTGGTGTCTGTCCTACTGCTTTCTGCAGAGGGAACCATCACAGTTCTCTGCTGAGAAATATGCATTTACCAAAAGTTAACAATTTGTAGTTTCCTTCAAACTAAGTGCACTTCTTGAGCCAGACAATATAATTAAATGAGGCACATTAATACCGTAAGATAAGCATCACTGACCACATTTATGACAATATAAAAGGAATTCACAGAGAAAAAGAACTTATACCCTATAAATCAAAGCATTTTGGTGCATAAAATCTGGGAACACAGCTCTATGAATTGTAATAGAGCATGACCAAGTCTCATCAACAGAGGTAAATATTAAGCCCCCGATGACAAACGAATACCGAGCATCCCATCCCAATGTTTTTTCAACACATCAAATTTAAAGCAGTTCCCTGATTCTTCTTCTCTTAATCGAGGTAATTTGCTTTAAGTGCTCCTTGCAGCTGAGAAATTACAGTTGCCCCTTTAATATTCTGATAATACCCACGGCTCTTTTCTTATTTTTTTTTTCACTTGATACTAATCACTGCGTGCTCCGAGGAGGAGGAATCCTCTTTGGGTGGAAAAAGCTTGATAAGAGACGAAGGTGCACACTGGAAAATGAAATGTGTGACAGTGATTTGACTGGGTGAGGGCAGAGGAGTGAATGGCTATTTCACTGGCCTGGCTCCCCTGGCTGGTTATTCATTATGTTAAATTGCCATTATATTCCTTTCAGCTCCCCGAGAAGTCAATATAACGTAACGAAATCATCACCAGCCGAAGCTTGCTGAGCTAATTTGGTGATGGCAATATGAAGCAGCTTTGGGTAAAGGCTGGGAAGACAGCTTTGTTTGAGGAGTGAGCACCAGGACAGTTGGAGTTATTCAAGACAGGTAGTGGTTTCTTCCACCATCATTACCCTTTCAGACAGGATGTTGTTTTTTTTTTTTTTATCTTTGATTGCTGAAAATGTCAAAAAAAGCTTCAATTCTCAATGTCACAGCAACAGGAATCTGAAAGGTTAATGTAAATACAGGCTGCTCCTGCCTCTCACCACCCAGGGCTGTTGGACAGAAAGTCTTGCTTTATCCCCCAGCAGCACAGCCCTTCGATGAAGTTTCTTAGGGAAGCCTCAGACACACATGTTCTTTTTCTCAGCAGATGTAATACCAAAGGAATAAGAATGCTGTGCTCATCATCAGCAAATAACCCTTCTTGAGTGCATCTCGGCTTATTTCCCTCAAACACTGTTGACAAATGATGCATGAGAGGGTACCGGGAAGGAAGCAGACACGGTGCCTGTCATGTAGCAATTGCTCAGTACTTACAGTCTACAACAATTTGGAAATCCATCTGCACACATCTCTCTAACTATATTTGACACTGGAAACACCTGCAGAGCTTTTGATGGCAAACTCCATTTTGAATACGGGGAGTACGTTCTGGTTTCTGTAGATAAACTGCAACTCCAAGCACAGTTCAGCTGCAGATCTCCTCCTCCTCCTCCTCCTCATCCTCCTGGAGATGGAGAGCCACAGTTGCCCCTGGGACTGGACTCAGCCTCCAGCCAAGACAATGGGGCTGCTTGTTCCTCACAGCTGGGGCTACTGCTTCCCAACTTACTCTTTGTAGCCACACAACTTCGGCAGCAATTTCTCCACACGCTTCAGAAACAAGTGGTAGCTCGGAGCTGCGTTAATCAATTAATTTATTCTGCTCCTCGTAGGAATATGTATCCTGTCAACCAGTTCTCTGGGTTACAATTGTTCCTCCATTAATCTGAAGCGTATCGAACTGAGCACAGGCTCATTGTCGGAGGGAATAATGGAGAACATGGCGGGGAACATTGCGTACCACATGCAGGAATGCCCCCACAGCGATTAGTCACTTTGCATTAATGTGCACTGCATTAATTGCGCAGGAAAGGGGTGGCTCCACAGCACAAAGGGAGCAAGGTTGGCTGCTGATGCTGGGGAGCGACGGAAAGAAGGTGCTAGAGGAAACTAAACACATTTCACTGCAGCTTTGGGCAGCAAGTGGCTCTGGGGCTGCTCCACCAGGGGATGTTTTCACCCTCCCCACTGCCGAGGAACAGCGAAGCCAGGACCTCTCCAGTGGGCACAGCACTGGGGTCCTGGGGGACACCAGGCACAGGCTGCACAGGGGTTGGGGTAACAGGGACACTGCAGAGCCCAGGAAGGACGAGCAGTTGAGCCAGGAGTGAATAAGGACAAACATTTCCAATCTGGAAAATTCAGGCCGTGGGTCCCTGCTCCACACAACCCCCGGTATTTAGGTTATTACTGAGACCTGCACCCAAGCACCACTGGTGTGATTCTGTCACCACATTGCTCACTGCTTATCAACTCATGCAGGGAGGGTAATGGGTTTTATTTCAGCTTTTACTAGAATCATAGAATGGTTTAGGTTGGAAGGAATCTTAAAGATCATCCTGTGGCAACCCCTGCCCTGGGCAGGGACACCTCCCACCAGCCCTGGTTGCTCTAAGCCCCCTCCAACCTGGCCTTGAACCTTTCCAGGGATGGGTCAGCCACAGCTTCTCTGGGCAACTTGGGCCAGGGTCTCAGAAGAATTAACAGAGTGAAGTCAAGGAGCAGAGCCAGCTGATCTGTAAATACCTGGCATTTTTACTCCTGTCTCAGAGTGCTGTGATAAACCACTCTCAGTGCAAACCTGACTGGAAATGAATCACCGAGTACTTCAGAGGGCAGGTAATTGAAAGAGGACACTATGGGATCCAGATACAAAAGAGCACTGTTGTTCTTCCAGCATTTCAACCCCTTTTCCTTCCCCCTCAAATTTCAATAGGCCATGTCTCACTATTGACTGGCACAAATTCCCCCTCATGCTGGGTTATTATCAGACCAGAGCGCGCGTGTCAGTCCACAGAATTAGCAGCTATAATTGGGCCCTTTTAACAAGGTACACAACACATTTTAAATTAAATTGCATTCCATAAATCAGGTTAACCTTTTCAACATTGCTCTAAGGAAATTAATTACTCATATCGAAGCACATGACCTTTTCACGGTGCTTGGGATTAGCTTCCACATTTCTTTTATTTTCCTTTCTTTCCGCCCCTCCCTCCTCTCTCCCCCAGCCCAACCTTCTTTCTTCATTTAAAAACATCAGAGCCCAAATGGTGCCAGGGCTGAAGGCATTACTTCAGCTCTCACTCACAGCTTCAACCAAGTGCAACTTAATTCCTGCTCTCTTTTCCAGCGCCTTCCGCTGCCTTTTTTGTTTGCCAGAACTTTCTACAGGAGTTCTGTAACGTTTGTGAAAATAAATAGCAGCAGCAGCAGAGCCCCAGTCCCAGGTTGGGAAGATCAGGAGAAAAGGACTCCTATCGAAGCCAGCATCAAAGCAAGCAGGGCAACCTTAAACTAAATCAGGTGGGAAACTCTCAAACAGACACCATCTCATCTCTCCCCACCTGATCCTACTTGTAGCTTCCATCTAATTTGGGTTTTATGAGCTTCTTTATGCCTCCTACGGTGAGTTCAGAAACTGGATTAGCATTATCCACAAGTAACAGATCTCAGATCTAATTGAAAGACTCAGAGCAGGAAAGTCTCTCTTGGTCCTTTCTAAGGCAACACCCTTTTCTTTCTCCTGTAGCTCTTCTCCCAGCCTGTGTGGCTTCAGGTAAGCAGAAGCAAAACCAAGGATTTCAAATACACATAGAAAAGGAGTAAACACAGCACATTTTTTACACTACCTTATCTTTTGATCTGCTGGTTGCTCATTCAGAGGCTCTTGCTGCAGCTCACACAGTGACCCCCATCCTCAGACACCCCCCCAGACCTGGGGGAAGGCTGTCATCTGCACCCAGAAGAGCACCCTGAGGCACCTTCCCCAGCCTCTGCAAGGTGGACAGAGCAGAGCCCAGCAGGTGAGCTGCCCTGAAGGTACTAACAACCCCAAATAGCCATCACCTGGGACTCTCTGCCTCCAGCTGGAGCCCTTCTGGCCCCAGGCTGTACCCTCAGTCCTGGCCTGCTGTGTTAAAGGGTGGATGTTGGTCTCTTGCTCTGCCTCTACCATGGCCTCAGCAACCACCCTGGTGCTGTTTATCTTCTTTGGGATGGATCCTGATTGGACTTGGATGGCTTTTGCTCTGGGCTCTAAAATTTTCAGGCTCTATTGCCATATAATTGCACCATGCCCTGGGCTGACTAGGGTTGCCCTCCTGCTGCTGCAGTGCCTCAGTGGTGATGGCAGAAAGGGTGCTGGCCCTGCTGGCAGTGGGATCCCCTCAGTGACCCTTCTTTGAGGGATCCACCATCCCTGCTGCACCCTGACTGGCACAAATGATGGCGGGTTGAGCTGGCTCTCCCCTGGAGGTCTGGGGCTTGAAGTCAAGCTCCCTGCAGCATCGTGCTGGACTGACCAGGGCTGTCCTGAGGAGGTACCACCACAGCCCCTGCCAGCGAGGAAGCCACCGTGGGCTGTTCCCTGCTGGAGGAGCATGCTGTGACACATTGCCTGTATCCAAAAGGTAAGACATTGCATGGCTTGGTGACCATGAAGCTCGGGGCTGATGGTGCAGATTTAGCAGTGGGCTGGAGGCTCAGAACTGAAGGTAGTGGTGTTTGTGCATGGAGTATGGTGTTGGTCTCGATCAGGGAGAGCCTCAGAGGAGCTTCCCTAGGGATGTGTTGTCCTTGTTGGCTGGAGACTTGGAATTCATGGCTGCGCATTGTCCTGAATGCTGCTCCCGAGCGAGGGGCTGTGGGGTTTGGTTTATGCTGGTGGGACTGGAGAATGGTTGGGGCACTGATGGAGTGTCCCCAGCAGAAGCAGCTGAGCAAACTGCTCTTTGATGGGATACTTGTTGGTATGATATTGCCTGCCTTTTAACATAGTCTCCTTGTGTGTAAAATAAGTGGTGTGTTGTGGTTTCTGCACTCAGCATGTTTATATACAAGGAGCTGTTGGTGAATTTTAGGTTGGCCTGAATTTCTCCTTGTTTGGCAGTACGAGGTGATAGTCTGTCTCAGGTGCTGAGGGAGAACCAGGAAATTCTAATGGCTTCTGCAATCTTATCAGCCTGTGACAAAAACCTGGCCATAATTGCCAGTATGTGTGTGCAGTGAGTGGCATCAGGTCTGCGTGGTCTCTGCGGGTTCTCTCTGGAGACACCAGCTTCAGTGGTGGTCCTGAGCTCTGCTGAGAAGAGGATGGGGGAAACAATGGCT
>VZTM01041161.1:30700-45651 GCA_013400555.1 Jacana jacana | reverse complement strand
AAGGAAGATATGGAATATCTGAATACTGTTATGGTATCAAATAACTTTGTTCCCAAATCTTTTCCAGGTCCTATAACCTGGTGATCCAACCTATATGTGCATTGCAGATTTTCTTTTGGAGTACACTAGCTATGTACTTTCTTTTAAGAGGCAGTTATTCCAGAAATCAGTACAGCCTACTGGGTAAGACAGGATTGTCCCTTCTATGTGATCTTAGCAGGTATAAGACTTCCAGGCATAAGGCATGTTCTGAATATACCTCATTTCAAAAAGAATTAGAGTCTCACAGTTCGCGAGAAGTTCAGTTCACTTAGTAGAGCAATGGATTTTTAAATCTTGCTTGGGTATAATTAACTACTCAGGAGCAGTTGAGACTCAGAACTCAGAGCAAACTCAGAGGTAAAGAAAAGTTAGACCTTCTCCAAGGTCAGCCTAGTCTATTAGAAAATTAGTTTGGTGTACAGGATCTTAGATGCCCCTTAAAAGTCTAGCATAGGGCATAATTGCCAACATTTAGCTCCTAATCTGTGCCTAGAGTAGCCACATTAGGGCTCTATCTGACTGTAATAGATTTGTACCCTAGCTAGTGGCATTCAGAAGTTGGCTCCTCTCTCCACTGAACGGCAGCTACATCTGGGAGTTAATTTAAGATTCTTTCTTTGATATGACATGTAAGTTAAATGAATTGTATCACTTTCACCCCTCAGCCAGGAGGACAGAGATGCAAACAATAGAAAAAGATACTGGGAACAGCAGCACTCGGGGATCCCACACAATTAAAATAAATGAGGTATGTCAGGACTGTCAGGAATCACAGTATAAAGGGGAAAAAAAGGAAAATGGAAAGAAACCTTAACACATGCTTCTGTGCATTTAAATATATGACATGTGCTTGCATACTCAACTGCTCTACAGTTGTGTACTACCACTGGACACTGCCCATGTGACAACCAAACCTGAGTCTCCCATTTACGTTTACAAATGGCAGGCAGAGATACACAGTTTCCATGTGTACTGCTTCCTGATTTCTTTTGTTTAAGTCAATGATAATTCAGGCAGCTTTAAGTTGCACCTATCATATGAAGGAAGTGGCCTTCACTGATTCACTGTTGAAAACTAAGTGTGTAGCACCGCCTTTGCATGTTACAAATAGCATAGAGAACACACATGTGTTGAGCTACCCCATATGGACATCAATTAGGAGGACAGAACATAGGTGACAGCAAAAAGAAGCCTTGCAAGGGCAGCAGTGCTGAATGTCCTCTGACTGTAATGCTGAATGCCTACTACAGTTTTTGCATGCACAGCTCTCTGTACAGCACTTTGCTTATATGCTGGTTTATATCATATAGCACAAGCTTATATCTTGCTGAGAAGTGTTACTATACTGCGTATGCTCAGGTCTCTCAGGAATGAAGAAAATGAGTGAGGAGATATAGTATATTACTAATGTAATAAATAGATAGAAATGGGGGGAAGAGAAATATTCTGTGAGAAATGAGGAAAGCAGTGAAGATCAGAGTGTTTAGAAAGAGTAGTTCTTAACTTTGCTTTACACAATGTGGAAATTAATTTTGACAGTGTGATTTCTATTTACCTAACTTCTGGGGAAATATGGACTATGCACATTTTTCTGGCTGTGTTACTTATCATGCACAGGTACAATCAGTAGTTAAAGAGGAAGCAGCAAAGTAAATCCAGATCAACAGTACTAGGAAAGTATAAAATGCCTGGGTGTGAGAAGATTTCTCAAATACATTGATGTGAAAGGGACATTGCCTAATGCTGTAAAGTCCTAATGACCTTTGAGAACACAAACAGGGAATTCTAATCTCATTTAAATGTTAGTTAAAAAAATTGAACTTAAGTGGTTCAGAGAGACAAGAAATTGAAAGTTCTGAAGATTAAATTACTCTTTTGATGAGTCAGTCTATGTGATGTTGTGCAGTACATATGCCTCTCTTGCTGAGGGGTGCAGGAACAGTTACTTGAGGGACAAAAACTCTCACTTCACCTCTCCCACCTCTCTCTAAATTACATTGGCACAGTCATATGTGCCTGTTTATCTCAGAAGCTGTATAGTTCATGCAGAGCTTTCTTCTTTATACATAAAAGTAATTATTTTAGCATTGGTAATCTTATTCCCTCATGTCTCTTTCCCTTCATAGTCTTTATATGGATTATTACAGCAATTAGTCCCAGTTTGCAGCCATGTACCTCAGGAGTTTCTCCAAGGCTGATTCTTTCTATCTGAATAGAACATAAAGTGGTTTTGCAGCTGCTTTTGTAGTCTTATGGTTGGAATGAAAAAGATACCTAGATAATGGCAACAGTAGCTTACCTGGAATAAGATTCACTTTTCCAGCACCGTCAGATTACTTTTTTGACACTTGGGGAATCCCATAATCACCAGGGGCTAGCTGTTGTAATGCTCTGTGTTGACAAGAGTAGGATTGCTAATAGTCAGTTGTATATCTAAGTTCTCCATACACTGAGCACTAAAAATATGACTCATAATAGTCAACTTGTTGAGCAAGACGATGCTTAAGCTTACTATTAAGAAACACCGGAAAAAGGCAGTATAGCTCTGCCTCTAGTCTTAACTAGGGGAAGAGCTAGGCATATCTGGAGCTCTGGGTCATCAAGTGATGAATAAGGTAAATTGAATGTTTGGAGATGAGTGACTCATTAAAGCATCCTCTTCAGGGTGTGGAGATTTCTGGACTCCAAAGCCCCCTGAGCTCCAAGAGATCTGGCTTTTCTTAGGAATGAGTTGACTTCCATCACCTCAGTCTCCTTTTCTCTGTGTCTGAAAAAATGAAAATTTAAATATTTAATTTCCAGAGTGCTTTTGTTGTTCATGTATTTAACCCAGAGAGAAAGGAAGAATTTAAAATGCTCTGTTCCCTAAATTTTTATCTTTCTTTTTTTTACCCTCAGCATTCATTTAGGAAATATGGCAACTGATTTGAATCTGGTTCTAAACTTCCTCTCCAGTCAGTGCAGGAGGAATTTAGGCACTAGCCCAGATATGAAAGCAAAGACTCTTTGCAATAGATGTCTTAAGCTGTGTCACTAAAAAATTCTGTGAGGATTCTGTGTTTCTTAACACCCTAAGGTTATATTTGTCGCAGCAAGTTCCTTCTAAGCAGAACAAGTACGCTGGTCTCGAGGGGGTGTTGGTGGCTTAGAGGGATTTGTATTGTATAGAATTCTATGATTCTATGATATCTGTGCCCAGGTGTTGGCAGTGGAGGGCTGCAGAGCAGCCTCCGTGAGGAGAGGCTGGGGCTGCTCCATGCTGGACACAGCTGGCTCCAGCCAGCTCCAGTGGACCCACCACAGGGCACAGTTGAGCCTGTCAACCAACTCTGTGCCTCTGGGTGCCTCTGGTGATCATGTGTTTGAGGAAGGGTGAAAACACTGCACAGGCATTGAGCAGTGAGACAAAAAGGTGAAAAAAATCCCTGCAATCACCAGGGTCACAGAAGAAGGAAGGGGAGGAGGTCCTCCAGGAGTGGGGCAGAGAGTCCAATGCAGCCTGTGCAAGAAACCATGGTGGAGCAGTATGCACACTGTAGCCCATGGAGGACCCTATGCTGAAGCAGATTCATCCGGAAGGATTTCAGCCTGGGGAGAGGCCCCACACTGGCATAGGGGAGAAGAGTGGGGAAGGAGTATAGAGAATGTGTAGAGAGGAGCTGTTATGAACTGACCAAAACTCCCATTCCTCATGCCCCGTCACTGACTGGGAAGGAGAGATGTAGAAGAGTCAGGAATAAAAGAGTAAAGTTGAGCCTATTTTAATTAGCAACAAATTAAATTAATTTCTTACCGTCCGAGTCTGTTTCACTCATGCCAGTGATCTCACTGTCTTTATCTCAACCCACAAAGTTTTCAATCTTATTTTCTGCTCCTGGCCTGTTGAGAAGGGGGAGAGAGTGAGCAGCTGTGTGGGTGTCTGGCTGCTAGCCAAGGTTACTCCCTCCCCAGCTATTCTTTAGATTTATTTTACTTCATTTGACGGTATATCTGACATTGTTTTCCTGGCAAAACTTCTGTGGAGATGCAAAATTTTATATCTGTGTTAAGAGTGTAAGAACACAAAGAAGAAATAGCTTCCCACATGTGATTATCACAGTATCATCTCACAGCATCACAGAAATGTCAGTATAAAACTTTAGAGAATAGTTGATAGGATGAGTATCAGATTTCCTCTGGAATTAATTTGTGTATTCTGAAGGAACTGATTTATGGATTGTGCTGTATCATGTCTTCCTAAAACTGTCTCATGACTGGAAGGTAGTTAAAGTGGCAGCTATCTTTTAAAAAGCTTTGCCCAAAAATCTGAAAAACTGCAGCAAACTCTCTGCTCTAGTGAGCAAAAGGACCATAAGAGAGAAACTTGTAAACGTGGTTAAATAAGATATATGAGAGTGGAATTAGAATTACCTTAGTAGCAGAATCATCTACTAGAGTTCTTGAAACACATAATGCTAATCAAGGTAATACACTTTTCTGGATTTCCAAAAGGCATTTAGTAAGGTCCTTCTTCAAACACTCTAAAGGAAATTCAGCTGTGATAGCAAATGAGGTAAGGTTCTCAGACAGATGAGAAAGTTATTAAACTATGGGAAACCAAGAAAGCATTATTACCTAGTTTCCACAATAAAGAGACATCATAAATAAAACTCATAGGAGTCTCTGCCAGAGGCTATATTCATAAATGATCTGTGAAGAGATGACAAAGTTTACTGATGATACCAACAATAATAATAACAAGCAATGAGAAGAACAAAGACAAGAAATTAGTGTTAATAACTGTAAAAATAAAAGCTGTACAATACTAAGGGACTTGGAAATGAAATGGCCTATAAATTAAATTATGTATGAGTGAAGCACATATGAAAAAATTCATATATATAATGATGTTTTCTTAACCAAACATTAGTGTTTAAGAAAAGCTCTTAGAAGCAGGGAAGAGAAATCTATGAAAGCATTAATATACTGTAGGAGTGAAGAAAAACATATGAGATATTAGAAGTTAGGAATGCAATAGAGAGCAAAGCAAAATAATAATAATAAAATAATTATGCTGCTGTATACATTCATAACATAACTGATTTGTGAATTCTATTTGAAGTTCTACCTCCTTTTCTCCATTTGCATGTCAAAGTTTTTGTATCATAGCAAAGTAATAACATTATGTAATGTAGCTGTATTTGGATAAAGGCTATAAGGATGAACAATGACTTGACTCAGTGAGGAGTAAGCTACCAAGCTACCCAGTGCTTTGAGTAACTGAGATTTCAAATGTGTGCAGAATCTTCATTTACAGAACCCTGTATTTCATATCATAGAATCATAGAATCATTTAGGTTGGAAGAGACCCTTGGGATCATCAAGTCCAACCATCAGCCCTACTCTACAAGTTCTCCCCTACACCATAGCCCTCAACACCACATCTAATCTACTCTTAAACACAGTCAGGGAGGGTGACTCCATCACCTCCCTGGGCAGCTGATTCCAATGACTGACCACTCTCTCCGTGAAAAATTTTTTCCTAATGTCTAGCCTAACCCTACCCTGCTGCAGCTTGCAGCCATTCCCTCTTGTCCTGTCACTCATTGCCAGTGAGAAGAGACCAGCACCAACCTCCCTACAATGCCCTTTCAAGCAGTTGTAGAGAGTGATGAGGTCTCCCCTCAGCCTCCTCTTCCTCAAACTAAACAATCCCAACTCCCTCAATCGATCCTCATAAGCCTTATTCTCCAGGCCTCTCACCAGCTTTCTTGCCCTCCTCTACACTCGCTCCAGCACCTCAATATCTCTCTTGTGTTGACGTGCCCAGAACTGGACACAATACTCAAGGTGTGGCCTCACCAGTGCTGAGTACAGGGGGACAATCACCTCCCTGCTTCTGCTGGTCACACTATTCTTTATGCAAGCCAGGATGCCATTGGCCTTCTTGGCCACCTGGGCACACTGCTGGCTCATGTTCAGCCTCCTGTCGACCAGCACCCCCAGGTCCTTTTCTGCCAGGCAGCTCTCCAGCCACACTTCCCCAAGCCTGTAGCGATGCATGGGGTTGTTGTGGCCCAAGTGCAGGACCTGGCACTTGGCCTCGTTGAAGGCCATGCCATTAACATTGGCCCATCTATCCAGTCTATCCAAGTCCCTCTGTAGAGCATCCCTGCCCTCAAGCAGATCAACACTCCCACCCAACTTGGTGTCATCCGCAAACTTACTAATAGTGTTTTCTATGTCCTTATCTACATCATCAATGAAGATATTAAAAAGGAAAGGCCCCAATACTGAGCCCTGAGGAACACCACTTGTGACCGGCCACCAGCTGGATTTAAATCCATTGAGCACCACCCTTTGGGATCGTCCTTCCAGCCAGTAACCCATACATTACTAGATAGATATAGTTAATATCAATATTTAAATGGGATAAGTGCATGTAATTCTTTTCTGCAGTGAAACCAGACATAATGATAATCAACCACTTGGGGGTGATGAGTTTTGGAATAATGATCCTGAAAATATGTCTTTGAGAGCTATCATAATAGTCATGATCACCATTAGTGATTGAATCTACGCAGATGAAGGCCAAATCTGTGACAAGGATTCCTGTGTATCATATTGTGACAGTCTCCCTGATACAGATCTTTACACCATCAAGTTTTCTATTGAATGTGCTTTCTGTGTGTTGGCATATGGGTGATTCATTAAAAGATTGACTTGCTACACTGAGGCCAGCCTAGTACTTCTATATTAAAAGCTAAATATTAATCCTTGGAATAATTTTCATATGTCTTTTGCCTCCCTAACACAGTTAAGTTAATCTGTATTATGTGCTCGCCCTATCACTTACTCTGTGTAAATATACATATATATATTTATGGAGGCAGGAATGTTAAGTAAAACCCGTGTACCTGATGTATAGTTTGCAATGAATGAATGAATGAATTACTGTAGTTTCTGAAGAGACGGAAATATTTTTGCCTAAAGTGTGAGAAAATAATTCAAGATATGTGATGTAGAAAGTGGCTGATTAAGGAAGACCTTAGATGGCTTTCTCAGAGATCATTATAAAGATAAGTCAGTTTAAAAGAAGAATTCCCTTGTTTTCAATGTATTTATACCCCTTAAATGATTTAATATTGGTGATAAGCTGTAACCAGCACATAGTATTTTGCTGGCCCTTGGGACCAAGCAAGGTAACACAGGCAAAATTTTCTTCATAATTTTGCACTAGGGTTTTTGCAGTTGTTACCTTCATAGTTTGTTCAGTTCTTTCACAATTTTTCGTAAACAAATAGAAAAGGAAATATCAAGATGGATCTGGGATGTGAATGACATTTTTAATCCTACAAGAATTAACTTTGTCAATGAAATTGAAAATCTGCTCAGTGAAAAATAGAGAGCTTGTCCTGATACTTCGTGTATTTGCCAGTGTTTCGAATGTGGCCAAGAAAAAGCAATTTTGTTGACAGCCTATGTATTACTTACATAGCTACAAAATAGAACAACAATAAAATAAAAATCAAAACAGAATGAGAAAAAAAATAGCTGACAAAAGAAATAGCACTAATATTATTTCCCTTCTGTCACCATTTCTTCCCCTTTCAGTACTCTGAGAAGATAAAAAGGAATGGGTTCTGTATCAATAACATTTGGCCATGAATTTTTGATACATACCAGGAAACATTGCACCGTATTTGTACAGTACTAAATTGATTCCATGCTTTAGATTTTTCTCTGGGCACTTTCATGGATAAGAAAGATTTTTTTTTCCCTTATACTTGGACAACTGTTTATCAGGACTACATTTCACCTTTTTTAAGAGATTCAGAGGGTGACTATTTTAGGTACAAGACAAAGGATAAGAATGCATTTGTACGTTTAGTTGTGTCAGTGACATTGCAATGACATTGTTGGGTGTTTGTTTAATGTGCCCTAGATTCAACCAGCTCCATATTGGAGGTAAAGAAAGAATTGTGTTTGCTTCCAGATCAAATTCACAGGAACTAATAGCTTTTTGGGGTCCTAATTCATAAGGTGTGAGATGGCTGTAAGCTCCTTTGGAAGAGTTTTTTACCTAATTCATTCTCCATTACTGTAAAATATGGAGCATTGGCACCCCAGATTCTGAACTCCTGTGGCTATCCTCTCTCTTTCTGTGTCATATTGATTGCCTGCCTTTGGTATTCTCCATGAAAATGTTGTGCCTGGATTTGGGTTTCTGGAGGGGGGTTGGGGGCTGCTGTCGGGCTGGG
This sequence comes from Jacana jacana, assembly GCA_013400555.1. Taxonomy (NCBI): domain Eukaryota; kingdom Metazoa; phylum Chordata; class Aves; order Charadriiformes; family Jacanidae; genus Jacana; species Jacana jacana. The sequence continues at coordinate 37,369 of VZTM01041161.1, read as the reverse complement.
TACTCTTCCTTAGAGGAGTCAGGGTAAGGCTACTTATGAGCCTGGTGCCTGCAGTTTCTTCCCTCTGCATGCAAGGTGTGATTCAGAGCGTCTCCTAGGACTATGAGCTACAGGGATGCCACATTTCGTGAACTTCACGACCTAAGGAAGTTGTTGTTCCCAGTCCACAAGAGCCAAAGACTCAGGGAAAACTTCCTAGCCCATTCCCCAAAAGCCAGCCCAACTTTGGGCTCTAGTGAAGGCAAGCAAGTCCCCCTAATACACACACACACTTTTACATACATGGACACACAAACAACCAACAGCATAGTAAAACAGGCAGGAAAACAGTGCCCTTATAGCAGGCACCACACGCCCAGAAACAGCACTCACACGGATATAAATGACAGCAATGGCCTGATCCAAGCTCAAGAAGTGGGCCCACGTGAACCTCATGGGGTTCAATAAGGTCAAGTGCAGTCCTGCACCTGGGTTGCAGCAATCTCTGGAATTGGTGCAGACTGGGAGATGAAAGGATTGAAACAGTCCTGCTATGAAAGACTTGGAAGTGTTAGTGGATGAAAAGCTGAATGTGAGCCAATAATATGTGCTGGCAGCTCAGAAAGCCAACAGTATTCATGGCTGCATTAAAGAAGTGTGGCCAGCAGGTTGAGGGAGGTGATTCTGCCCCTCTACTCCACTCTGGTGAGATCTCACCTTGAGTTCTGTGTCCAGTTGTGGAGTCCTCAGCACAGGAAAGACAGGGACCTATTGGAATTCTGTGGAATCCATCCCTACCCTTTGCAAGGGGGTTAGACTAGATGACCTTTAAAGGTACCTTCCCATCTAAATTGTTCTATGATTCTATGATGCTTTTCTCATCTGCAGGCTAATCAGCCTCAAGGCTTACTAACAGAGCCCACACTCATACACACACGTTTGGGAATTTCTGGTAGATGGCCCTGTTCTAGGATTCCTCCATTAGCTGTTCCCAGTATCCCCAGCCCTGTGGTCTCTACAGTAACTGGATCCAAGACCTTATGGTGTGACTCACTGGTTAGTCCAGCTTGCAATTTGGTATTATCATGCGCTCGTAAATTTATTCCTCAAGGAGCTGGCCTTAGATCCTCAGTCTACTCAGTAGCTGGCCCCAGACACCAGTCTATCCAGCTGCCAGACCCCTCTCCTATAAGCCTCTTTGATACACAGTCTCTAACTTCCATAGCAGACATTGAGACGACTCTTCCTAATTGCCAGCTAGTCCAGCTTCATGCTCACTAGCAGGTCTTACACACATGCACAGATACAGAAAACACAGTCACATAGGAAAACACTTAGGGAAAAAGGTTTAATATAAATACTCAACAGATTGTGATGACTGCACACGGGGCTTACCCAGTCAAGTCTGCCAGAATAACAATGTGTTTATACACTGCTTTTTTTGCCTTTTTCTCCTTTTTAATTCTAATTATCCCATCACGAACTTCACAATCTCACTAGCCCCTTCAAATATCCCATAATGAGTTTTCTCTTTCTCATGAGATTCAGAATGATCTTTTTCCCCCCTTCTTAGTTACAAAACATCTGGATGAAGATCATCAAGGCTTTGAAGTGATTCTGTCCATGGCCTGTCTCAATCAGGCACCTGAGAGCTCTGGTCTTTGGTATTGTCTCTGTTATCTATGGATTGTTAGGGTATGTGCATTTAGGGGTTTAAGTCTCTTTTCCTAGTCTTTTGTGTGGAGTACCCACCAAAAAGTTATTAACTGCACATCCTTACTTCCACATATTAAACCACATTCATGCACCGCACATAAAATTGACTGTTCAATTTAACTGGAGACTATTTCCTTAGTATAAACATGTGCATGACAATTTAGCAAAGAAACTGTAGCAACAACCTTCTTTGCAGAACTTCCTGAATTTCGAAGCTTTGTTGGTGAACCAAAGTCTCTATAGTTATTCCAGCAAAGGTTCCAGAAACACTGATTGTATCTAATTGTTGTCAATGTCTGAATCAGTTAAAATATTTAACTAGAAGGACATGGTTCAACATACTTTAATGGCCATGCAATAAGTAGTAGCTGATTTTCAATGGGTAATTAGAACTGTTCACGTGTACTTATGAAGAGAGGTACATTTCAAACATGTACACTTATACTGAGCCTTTATAGCCCTGACTGTGTGAAGTATTTAAGCAGGAGATTAAATCCTGTTCACCAGGGAAATTAAGCTTAGATGTCTGTGTATGTTTAAATACTTTCCTGAAGGGAGATGGGCTCCTGAGTTTGGGCCCACTTAGGTGAAATATGTGATTGTAGTAGAAAGGGATCAACCAACAATAAAAAGCCATGATGTATGAAGTACTGAAAGCAACGATCATCATATAGTCACCTAAAATCTATTAGCAGAATATCTTTTATGAATTAAAGTATGACTCATAAAATTGGGGTAAGGCAAATATCTTGAGATTATTGTGTGCCAAGCAAAAGTTATTATGATGTTGTTTCTTCAAGTTATTATGTTAGCATTCTTTCAGAATGGTTTCTTTCTACTCACTATATCTACAAAACACTAATTTTAAATTGCTAAATGTATTGTAAACATCACTAAAAGACAGCATAAAATAGCTTGACAATTTTTCTGGTTTGGGATATATGCAAATGAGAACAATTATCAGCAGACGGCTTCTTTCATTTGTCGATTTCTCTCTCATCTGCATCTCAGGGCAGGGGTGTGCTACATACTACATTACATGAACAAATAAATTGTGAACTAGAAGCAGAACGGACAGATGCCTTCATTTACTCCTTCTTACTACTACTATGGCTGAAGGACTGATGTTGAAAATTCAATCTTGTTTTCTTACACTCTGGGAAGAAAAACTGTGAACAGCAACAGGATGCAGCTGTCTGTGAGATACAGACAAGATCAAGATAACCATGGACTCCAGTTTTCAAAATTTTGAACTTTTTCTCTCTGCTGGGGTGCCTGTAGCAGACCATGCTGCCAGGGCCACCCAGAGCTCCCAGTGCCACAGGGCAATATCTGGCAGGGTCATGCCAGCCTTGCTGCCAATGTTCCCTCTCTAAAGTCTCTCTTCTAACCAATAAAATTTTCATATGTCTTATACTTCTTTTTGAGCTGACTCTTCCTGTACTTCAAAAGTCCTTTGATAATTCCCTGGTTATTGTTTAACCTGTTTGTCATCATCCTTGCCACTGTTTTCAAACTGAGGTGAAATGCTCTCTCAGGTAGTTTTGGGAGTCCCATTCACATGCATGTTCCTGTCTTGACACCTGACATTTTGGCAAGGTGAGCATTCCTGTGTAGATCCCAAGAGCTGAAATGTCTTACAACTGGTACAAAACCAAATTCAAAACCATTTTTTATCTTGATTGATCAAATCATTAAGATTTTTTAAATGAAACATAAAAGAAGAAAGAAATTTGGGAGAAAACTCTTGTTTAAATTGATATTTAGAATAATAATATACCAGTAATATGTGGCCTAGGGCCTTATAGAATAGCTGAATGCCTTCCATTTATGTTTTATTTTTCTGATCTCTTGCAAGCTAAACCATGGAAACACTTTGTGTTTCTAGTAAGTAAAATTTAAACTTGAAATTTAAACATTTTGTTCAAACAGAATTATGCATTCAATTAATCTGCTTTTGTGAAGTACATGCAAAAATAATTTTCCTTCATATTCTGCATAACTGAGATTTCTTGGAACCTGGAAGCATCTGGGCCTCTGGAACTCATCATAAATTTAACAGTGGCTCATTTAGTCTAGCTTCCCCTGTTGGAGCCTCCTCTGTTAACAAACATCTTCTAAGTCTTCCTAGAGCATACACCTTTGAGTTTCAAAATGTATCTTTTCATCCCCACTAGAACACAGAACAAAGATCTCCTTTCACTTGGATGCTATTGAAAGACGTTTCAGTTCTTCCATCAACACTAGGAGTAGCCAGTGCACGAAGCCAAAGAAATCTTTCTGTGCCTGTTGGCAGCAGAATAGAAATCCTAATGAATCCATTATCAGTAAACATAGTCATCAATTTCTTTTTTTTTTTTTTTTTTCTTGTTGTGGATCATTATATGAGATGTCAGTTGGGAATGTGAATGCAGCATTGTTTTTGCTCTGAAAAGCATAATTTTGTCATAAAAAATAAATATTTCTGTGTGTGTATTTCAAAGCCTAATCTGTAAACCAAAGCCTCCATGACAGAAATGAAGCTAAAAGCATTAAAATAACATTTTTATGTAATTTGTAGTTTTAAAACAACCCTATGCAGAAAAGATTCTGTGAAGTAAATGAGGAGTCCAGTTCCCACATAAATGTCTGCAAATTTAAATTTTCACGCATACCGACTTTGGGCTCCTTTTCCCATCTTCTAGATTCCTCATTTCTAGGGCAAAAGTTCAGGTGTGTATGGCTTCATTATAATCCTGAAAATGGATTTGTGTAATTCTGAATCTCTTAAAATAATCTGACGTTTTTCAGCAGATGTATACACTCTGTAATCAGTTTGGGGAGATATTACAATAGAGCTCTTAGGATCACATGCTCTAGTTTTTGGGGTTTTGTTAGTTTCCTTTTAATGTAAGGTTTCTACAGGATCAGTTCTTTCACTTGTGAGAAGGTATACATTCTTTTAAAACAATCAGGCATAGTAATATAAAATATTTTTCCTGCTAAGTAAGCTCAATGCTGGAAGATACATGAATGAATAGGTATGAAAAATACTATAGCTAGGTTGCTGACATTCTTAGTTTAGAAAAACAGTCATACAACTGCTGAACTCTACTTCCAATGAATAAAAAAAAATAAGTGGTTTTCTTTCCTAAAGAGATTATACTTCAGATATTGTGTCTCAAAGAAAAACAGTCTTCCACTTCTTTTAAGTGGTCTCTACTCATAAAACTGAATATGTCTGTAAAAGCCTGTCAGTGACTATTGTTTCACTTCAGATGCAATGATAAATGACATTGAACATGAGTTTCAGGATATATGGCAGCTCTAAAGCTATGGAGTTTTCTTCACAATTGTACAACACTTAAATAAAAATACTTCAGAAGTTGACATTGTATCTGAGGTTAAGTCTTAACAGACTCTTAATTTCCTGAATTATGTGAAGAAGTCCAACTGGTTTGAATGCTAGAGATTTGTATTGTGCCCTGACATAATAGGGTCCAAGGTCTGGGGGACAGAGAGTTATTAGCAGTTTACATTTGTCTAAGGTAACTTATGAATCAGTTTTTATCTCCCATTTTTTGCCTCTCCTAATGACTGTATTTTAATTTTCAAACTTGCTCTGAAGGATGAAGAAAGGCTCCTTCATGGAGAGATGGCAACATGAGAGTAGCTGATTGAAATATAAGCTTAGAATATACATTATTGGTTTAAGTAAGCAACTTCATTTTCATGATTTTACATAATCTGAGACAATAGATTAATAGAAGCTACTGGAACAATTCTTGGTTGTTTAAATAACTTCACCTCATAATATCAGGTAAAAAATTCACCCCAGCTATTAGTAAAGGTAGATATTGCTTTGTCATCCTAACAAATGGAATCTAAAAGCCATCCTATTCGTCTGCTTTCATTAAACTGATCTGTTTTGGCAACTAGCTAAACTGGATCCTCACATTAGTCAGGCCCTATAATAAATAGTCTATTATCAAACTTCCATCCATTTTGTGCAAATTTAGAAAAGTGTAGAGCTAGACTATAATTCTAATCTTCAAGTTTTGTTTTGGGTTTGGGATTTTTGTTTGTTTTGGGTTTGTTTTTTTACTTAAATATAAAACTGTCATAGCAGCTACTCATTTAAAGTAGCTTTTTTATTCTTAACTCAAATTAAATTTTGCTGTGATGGGGGTTTAAGAACATCTGCCATTAGCTCTAGACTCTTTGCTGTTGTCTTCCTGCAGATTCGCTTTTTATTTGGTTTTGGTGTCTTGGTGGTTTTTGTTAAACAAACTTCAGGAAATCCAACAACCATGTCAATTTACTTTAAGTCTGAGAAGAACAAGACAACTCATTTTAGTGGGTTCTTAGCTGTCTGTTAAAAAAAAAGCTCCTCTGATTCTGGAAAGAAGGGGTATGTAATACACATCAGCAGTGATGTATATTCTAACTGGAGAAGGAATATAAAGTAAAGGGAGGTGAATCACTGTGGTGGTCACCACTGGACTCCTACACAACATAAAAAGGCTGATTTAGTGCAATTACAGCCAATGCAAGTGTGACACCTGTTCAGTTCCTGTTTATTTTGTGTTTATGAAAAAACAGTTTCTTCAAAACTCCTACTTTTTTGAAGTTAACTTTTACTAGTATTTGAACATATGGTAGAAGATCCTGTAAGAATGAATATATTACCATGCCTAGCCAAATGGCAGATGACAGTATAATGACCTAAGCTGGGGAGGAATAGAAATTATGTTTTTTATACATATAAATATATAAATTATATACTACGCAAATACTGTGGGTCCAATCTATTTCTTGACCAATATGTTGAATACTCATACCAATCAAATTCATTAATTACATGATACATAAATAATTGAAGAATTATTATCACTGAAGAACGTGAAGTTTGGAGGACAGCTAATGATACCTTGCCTTAGCATTATGAATTTAACACAAAATTGTTTTAAGTTTGGTTTATGCAAAATGCAGCAG